>JARBER010078950.1:0-11669 GCA_030265075.1 Balanus glandula | reverse complement strand
CACAGTTTCTATTTGGTAATTAATATCCGTTATAAACAGACATGTGCCAAGATCCAAACAGGATCCAAGATCCAGGACCCTAGGATCGAAGATCCGGGATCTTGTTGGATCCTGGATCCTGTATGATAATTTTGTCGTTGGATCCTAAGGATCCTGGATCCTGGGAAATTATTTTTCCTCGGATCCTGTGGATCCTGGATCAAGGAAAATATTTTGTCGTTGGATCTTGTGGATCTTGGATCCTTATCTGTTGCGGTGCTTGTTCCCACCAGATTGAAATGTTTAAAATATTGTAGTTTTTGAGGTGCAGATATATAACTATTCATGTATTTCATGTTTTAAAACTCCCATACTCAATAGCAGTGGTGTTATCTTGCCATGCGGGGATCAAATATATGTCAAAACCTTAAAATTATTCGGGATCCAGGATCCCTAGGATCCAAAATTATGAGATCTTATTGGATCCTGGATCCTACGGGACTGTTTTGTCGTGGAACATGTGGATCTAGGATCTTGAAAATGTAATATTCGTGAGATCTTATGGATCCTGGATCCTGGAAACAATATTTGTCATGGGATCCTGTGGATCCAGGATCCAAGGAAGTCCGTTTGTCGTGGGATCTTGTGTATCTTGGATCTTATTTTTTGGTCACGGACCATGTCTGGAAGCTACCATGAAACCAAATTTAAAAAATGCTACAATTTGGGACATGATATGTCAAATATTAACATTTTTCTTTGGAAACTGAAAGTTTAGTGTCACATTTTGTATTAAACATTTTTTCAAAGATTTTAAGTAAAGCGTCATATTTGTTTAGCATAGGTACATGGGAATTTCCGCGTGTTGGTGATACTGGTGAAAAGCCATAAAGGTGATGGGGGTGTGCCCTCACCGTTTGAACCCGAAATTCCATTCGCGTTCCATTGTAATGCATAACTTGATAAGAAGCCTGTAACAGTGCAACACCTTGGGCACAAATAATGATTGACATATACCGTAGTTTGCCAGATGTATTCCTACTAAAAACTGGACACTACACCAAAATTGGACACTGGCTTAGCTTGCTTGAAATACAATTTATGATGCTCGTTATCTTTTTATTTTAGGTGTGCCTCTCAACTTAAATAATAAGTTTGATATTTGTAAGTTTGGTTTGTTAATGACACTTGTCTAGTACTAATATCTAAGCGAAAGTTTTTAGTTCATTGGTACAATTCCGGCGCGGCGCGCCGCAATCGCAACAGGACGAGCAGAAAGGCCTTGGGCAGTGAGCTGCTTTTGGACTTTGTGCGTCGGGGACAGCGAGATCCCGTGGTGTGGGGTTGGTGTTGTGTGGCCGTATATTTACGGCGCCTTCGTGGTGAATAGGTGAAAAGGGTCATTTTCAAGTTGGCCATTTCACATTTTTCATCACAGGCCTGAGGAGGAACTAGGAATGGCTTGCTTAATCACATTGAAAGCGGAAATAAAGACCCTCGAACATGTGTTCCCTAAAACCCACGAGAGGTTTCAAGTGTTAAGTGCCAGTGTAGATGAACTTACGTGTCGTGTGATTGGACGGCATGGCAAAAAACATGATATTCATGCTCATATCACAGTAAGTATTCATATAAGTCTTCTTCTCTGTGACGAAATGCTCAGTTTATGGTGATGATTCAGTTTGAGTTCTTTGTCTCAGCCTCGCCTTCCTCTAGGACGTTTTTTGGCTTGGCTGAATGTAAAATATTCTTTTGATTACATCCTTTATTTTGGCAGAAAAAATGATAATATTTCTCAGAAATGAGTTAATGTCTGCTTCCATTTCTTATTTGTATATTGTTGCTGCCTATCTTGATCTCCCACTTTGACTTCAAGGTCAGCTGATCTGAAGTTCTTGTTCTTGTTCTGGGAAGCTGGTGATATTTGTTTCTTGCATTAGTGTTTGATTTGCATGCTTGTTGAAAAAACAGTGTAGAGTTATGCATTAACACTTATATTTAAAACTGACATCATGTACTAATTGTATACATCTCCTTACCTTACCTTACCTTACCTTACATTAAATTAAACAGGATTTGAAAAAGGCCTGGAGGTCACGTTCTCATCGAGTTCTTTTGTTCCATGCTATCTCAATCAGTACCGGCATATAGTACTGGAGGTGAGCCCAGTGGGCATCACAACTAGCATTGAATGAGGTTACAGAGGGAGCACAAATAACTTTGACTGGAAGGTTGTTCTAGTTGTTGGCTATTTTCACTGTGAAGGCTGACCTCCCAACTCTGCCTGTAGGCTGTAGCTGCTGTCTTCCGAATCTTCATAGGTGGCCTCTCTTGATACCCTCAGTGACAAGAGTGAAGTATCTTTCGGGTTTCGTGTCAACACCACTGTTAAGCGTGTGATAAGTTTGGGCCATATCTCATTTCATTTAAACTCAAATGAAAACATCAAGACCCTCACTGCTTACCACCCAATAATGATATTACCCCACTCCACGATCAGGTGACACTATTACAGCATGTCCACCATTTCTTACTCAAATATAAACAACTTCAGTCCACAGGTGTTCTGGATAATTGTAAATTTGCAGGTTCCCAAAAGTATTAAGTATCTAAATTATTTTATTTTACCAGATGTTTACTTGCCACTGTAAGTAAGAAGATAAGTAAATATTTTAGGGAAAAGGCTTTTTCATGTTTGATTGGGTTTGGTAATGCTATAATAGTTTTGTGAGGTGGTAAGAAAACATCCAAAAAGTAATCTGAAGCAGAAATGCAAATTCCTTACCTTACCTTATCGTTATCGGGATATAAGGCCTAAGGCCTCTGTAGGACCCATTCTAGCCAAGCTCAACGGTTGTAGCCAATCTCAGTCTGAGTCAGGTAGGGAGTACTAGATGGACTCCCAGTGCGCATCCAGTCTGTTTTTGAAGACGTTGACAGACTGGATGTGATGTGATGATGGAAATGAACTGGATAGTTTTAGAATTGATGGCGACATCCAGTAAACTATGGATAGCTAGATGGATTATAAGTGGCACAGCCTGCACTGCCAATTTGAATCATTTCTAGGGTGAGTTAGACCAGTATAGATCAGGTTTAGATATCTTATTAACTATATTGACTCTTTTCATTATACCAAAATCAAATACTTCCAATTGTAGTAACATGTTTTTTTTACAGTCAGCTGACTCCAGGCCAGCTGATGCTGGTGTGTGCTTGGGGGTTGACATGCATGGTTGTAGTGGCTGGTACAATTCAGTTTGGTGATGTGAGAAATAATATGACTGATGTTTATAGTGCTGTTTTCATGAAATGAGAAATTAAGAATAAGTATGAAGTCAGTTTTCCTACATATAAGCAATGTAAATGCACTACTTCACTGGAAAATATAATTAGAAACAACTCAGTTGGAGACACAATAGAAGTACTAAAAAATTGAGCGCTAAAAAAATGCTAAAAGTCTAATCTCCAGACACATGAGTGTCTTAGACTAGACATGTAATGTTTTCATAATGCAGAGGATACACATTTTACATTCTGATAACATGACAAGTCTGGAGATAAGACTGCCCAGTGCTACAGCATTTTGCCCAAGTACCAGTGATGTTATTGTCTGCTAGATAGATACATGCATGTAAATGATCTCTAATTGGGGTTTATGAACACCTTAGTACAGAAATCACTTGCAGTAAATTGTAGGGAAGTGTGAAAACAGTAAAGACATCAATATATGATGTTCACAAAAATCAACAATGATGTTTTCTCCTGCACATGTCTATAAAGTCCTCATGCATATTGAACTTGTGTTTGGAGTTACAAACTTTCATAAAGCATGACAATATGCTGGTGTTTGTTTCAATCTGCTATAGTATTTTGCATGCAACCTAGTTAATGCTCTAATTCATAAATCTCAGCTAACAGTTTTATATGAGAACAGATACATAAATGATTCATGTTTGCATTGTTTTGTATGTATACCTTTATCTTGAAAATGAATGGGGAAAATACAATTTATTTCATCAGTGAATCTAGAACAGGATATTGGTTATTGTTCTGGGTACAAACTAAACTGCTTATATACATATACTTTTTCACAATGATACTTGTCAATTGTTGATAAATGCTTGGTATCTACATATTCACAAAAGATAGAGATCAGGACACATGTCAGTTATGTGCTTTCATGACATATCTATACATGTGTAGGCAGCTAATGTTTAGCTCAGACATCGAATTCGTTCAATGCAACCCACATTTAGGTTTTTGTGGCCATTGCCCTGATTGTCGACTAAACAATGAAGGATAGAAACCATATCAAAGAGAGACGTGTCGACCCCTGCATGATTGACCAGCCTCATATTTGGATGAAACATGGATATCATTGTAAAGAGCATGAAGGTTATGTCTACTAAGTACTTGTCACCTGCTGAGTTTACTTAGGTTTTAAGATTTAAATAAATATAAATAAAGAGAGTGACAAGTAAAATGCAATGGGCTGTGTAATTTGTGTCATGAGCCTGTTTTCTTTTCAACATATTTGGTATTTAGGCCATATATAATGGGCCATATGTAACAACTTTGTTATATCACGCTCAGGCCTGAAACGCTTCGTTGGGGACTGCATAACCTCGATTGCTTATGAAATATTTGGGGTTTTATGTTAGACTGTAAATACTCTTCCTGGGAAGGATTGACAAACTATGTATTTCCTACATGAGGAAAGCTATATATTAAGATGCATACACTGACAAATTCTAGCATATTTAAAGGTTTCCTGGATACTGGATCTGATATTCAATCGTAAATGCTGATGCTACATGAACTTGCTTGTGCCAAGCACAATCAAGTTTGTTTCTTAACTGGTGTCATTGGTTCAAGAAACATTGCCACATTTATTAAATTTATCGAATCACACTTAATTGTATGTCAGAATTTCAGGCGAGGTCAGCTGAACATGTTTGTGATTTTTTCCCGAAAAATAGTTTATCTCAGAGGCTGAAAATTCAACTTTTAGTATTAAGTTGAAACTTGAGTTAGTGACGTCATATGAAAACAACAGAGAAATATTAGTGCTGCCAAACAGCTACACTGCTGACAAAACTTACTACGAATATTCGTGGAGAAAGAATACCGCGATTCAAACAACGGACTGGCTCATAAGTTATAACGTCACCGGTCCGAAGGCCCAGTAACGGACTGAACTATTTACAGATGTACAAATTAAAGTAGAATATTTTACATTACACCATTGTGGTTGTTTGAACTGATGTCATACTTAATTTCAAGGCCTTGCCATCAATATGGCTATCTCAACTCAAATATAATCTTAATGTGGCAATGTCCCTTTAACTTATCATGTGCATGTTTGTTTATTGTTGCATGTGAGCAAACTTTATGTTATAAAGTCCTCATAACCTTTGACCAGCGATAGTGATTTGACACTAGTCCTATCACATGCTCTGTATTATTTAGCTATTATTCTGCTAGCATGCAGCAGCATTTGTGTGCTGGGGTGCCAGCAACTACCAGCTAAAAGAAAATTATACGGAAAAGCATATGATGCATTTATGTTTGTATCATGCAAACACAAACATTTGTGTTGTGTGTATTGTGTTGTGTCTGGGGTTTCATGTTAGACTGTAAGTACGTATTGTATTTGTATATTGTTGACCAGGTCTGCATGTAACTTGATGTGTAGACCTGGACGTGTTTTTTTCAACTTGAAGCATTTTAGACTTGTCTTCTAGCTTAATTTGATAGCATACTATTGGCATTATGACATGTAAACTCGATGCTTCCTTCACTATATCTACCTTGTGCATGCTTCAATGCTTCATGGTCTCTATTTGTCAAGCTCATTGTATTATTTTTGAAGATTCTTATTTACGTAGCTAAAGTAATTATAATTTGTATTTATTTCTGGATGGGTTTGTTGAAAAAAGTGATACTGCCACCTTGACATTTCGTTTGAGTTAAGACTTGAGATAGTCATTTTGATTACTTGGCTTTGGAAATGAATATGGCATAAGTTAAAACATCCACAACGATCTAATAAAAAAGTTATTCGAGTTTAAATTTGACATAAATATAAGTTCCATGTGTATTGGTATTGGGCCTTAGTTACTGATAACATATACTCTGTTTTACCATATTTGTATCATAAACGACTTGAGCAGCAATATTAGCAGCAATTAGCAGAGTGAAGGTTTTCTCGACTACCCAAAATTCTTCGGTTTTATTTGCTATGACGTCACCAGACCAGATAATATAACATCGATTTGTAGGAACTGGAGTTTTTTTTAGGGAAAATGTGATAATCGTGATCAGCATTCATTTAATATTTTTGCATAATTTGACATACATTAGACAACCTTCAAAAAGGTGGGAATGTTCCTTTAATATTATGCATTAGTTCATAGTAACTTATTTGGTCTGAGACAAGAATGTCTAGCAAACAGCACCTGAATTCAAGAATGACCAATTGTTAACGGTTCATCGCAATCGATTTATAAATACGCGAGTTAGGCATTCCGGAAAAAACTGATGGCGGTGGGTACATCAGTACCATGCGCGGGCGAGTGTTGAGATAAGTAAATGGAGTAATGGACTAGTAACTTTGGTTGATTTGTTGCAAGTGGCGGAGTAACGAGTAACGAAACTTCTTCTATGCGTAATTGAGTAACGTGTGACAGAACTTTACTTTTAAGTGTTAATGTCCACCACTGATATTCTTACATTTGGTGAATATCAGTGGTGAATATTTACATTATATTAGCTCTTTATTTTTACTTAATTTATTCGTGAGATCATCACCATGATTGCTCCCACTTAAAGGTAATATCAAAACTTGAACTTAAACAATTGATCAGGTGCATTGCTCATAAGATCAACATTGTCTGGCTCAACTCGTTCTTTGATCGAGTTGGCAGGCAATGTAATTGTGCTATGTGCATATATGGCACACACACATCTGCAATTTGCTGGTGGCTTTCGTCTGTTAACGATTTCTAGCAACTAGGAGCACATTTATACTCTTAGACAGGGATTTCACTCCAGATTGCCGTGTCTTATATGTATATGGTATATCACATATGATATGTTTATATGGGTGCAAGTCTCGCTAGATATATCATCTGTAGGCATTCTTCCCCATATGGTCTTGGCTCTTTATTCAGCTTTATAGCGCACTGTCAAAACACTGCGGGAAATGCATCTACCTTGGTGTGGTAGTTTCTGGTCTGGGACAGGAACCTGCCGGCAACATCGGGACTCGACTTTAGGCTTGCCGTTCTTGAGAAACCAACAGGACACTCCTTTAGCCTGGTGGCATTGGTCGCCGATTCTCTGGCGTGGCGGCCCTTCCCGGCTAGTTCGCCCTGTTGCCGTCTCAGCCTGCTTTGCACCGGCTGGCGGCGCTGGCTCGGCCGGGTCGCGCTACCCTCGGCACGGCGTCAGTACACCCCGGCTGTCCGGCCGGGCCGGAACGCGGGTCGTGACCCAGGCATTACCGCCATTACGGTGCTCTGCCGGCCGTCTTTGCTCAGCAAACTGCTGTGACCGTCCAGATGTCGGGTGGGAGCCGCCTCGGCTGAGAACTGGTCGACGCTCTCCAGCTGAGCTCTAAGCTGCCGGACCGCTGCTTCGTGGCGGCTCACTGGTGCCCGGGTGTTGCACTTGGCCAGAATGTCCGGAGCGCGGCGCTCAGAAGCAAGGTTTTCCGTGAGCTGGCCGTGGCCTTCCTCGTGCGGTATGGCGGGGTGTGATGAGTGCGTCCATGGCCACTGCGCTCCGACTCGACCGGACGGCCGTGGGTTCGATTCCCACCCCGGGAACTTTTACATGGCGCGACATTTTCTCAAATGTAGCGGGATAAACGCTAACACCAGACTTATTTCTGATTCCTAAGCACATATATGTCGTATTTCCGTACATGAGGCATTATTCAGGCACTGACTGGGACAAAGACTATCCGTTTCGTATAGAACGGTCCATTGCAGAGCTGCCGTATTGTCGCCGTTCCCCGGCTGACAGCTCCTGGATGACGGCTCCTGACAGCTCCTGGATGACGATGTGTGTGCGTGCTCCTCAGGAAACGTACTCGCGGACACCGCCCGTCTGGTTTGCCGACACCGAGGACCACGCCATCACCAACGCCCTCCACACACTCTCCACAACGTCCGGCGCCGACAATCATGTGAGTGCCTCCGAGCGAAGGGTCCGCGGTTCGAATCTCGGTGCGCGAAGTGTGGTTTTGACCTGTTTCGAAATGTGTTGTTGTGAGGGGTACTTGTCTGAGGCTTTGTGGTTTCTACGTTTGTTCGTGCTGTTTTCATTTGGAAAATATAAGTGACTGTCACCTAACATATACCATACACCCAACTCAGATATATTTTGCACACCACACGTTTGGTGTCTTACTCCTCGAACATCCACTCCTGAGTCCTGCCACCTGACCAACTCGGCCTCGAGAGGAACTCTGGACGACACAGGAGTCGAAATGTATGTCATGTTTATTCAGATGCATCAGCACTTCCCACAAACACCGCCCACGACGAGGCAGCGCTCTCAGCGGGGCGTCGTCAGCCTGAGGGCGTCTCTTCAGCGAGCCGTGTGAACGTCGTTATCGGCCGCGTGTTCTGCGGCCACCGGCCGGTATCGGTGTGGCGTCAGGGCCCCACTTGGGTCTCTGCGTCGAGTGTGTGGGGGAGGGGGCGACGTGACCGGCTGTGACGTCATCGGGCTGTGACGTCATCAGGCGGTGACGTCATCAGACGGTGACGTCATCAGACGGTGACGTCATCAGGCGGTGTCGGTGGTCAGCTGTAACGCGCAGCTCACAGCTGCTGTGGAAGGGAGGAGTTTGGGTCGGTGGCTGGTTGGCATACGTAAGCTGTGTTGTGTCCAGTGGAAAGGGATGTTGGGTGTAATGTTACTCCGACTGGCAGTCTTCGTGTCGTGTTACACTAGATTACACTAAATAGTGTCAGACATGGATCAACTCAGCTGATAATGCTAATGCATGCCTACTTTTACCCGTTTTATTGTTCATTCGGACGCTCTGCATTTTCTTCTCATTTATTGTGGTATGATTGACAATTGGTTATTGGTTCGTCTTGTTCTCATATGTGCCATCCTCGTTCGATATTCAACCATGTAGATTGTAGGTGCTCATTTATACCAAAATTTCATTTTGGCCTTTTGCTGCTGCTGTTTCGATTTGTTGCCATAGTCTACAGTTTATTGTGATGCCAGAATAATTCTGGAGCAATGTGCGTGCATGTGATTTGGCCATAGCGTGATTGTGTGATACCAGCCAAGGCCATAGATACTAGGTAAACCCGTCAGGGGGTAGGCAGCAAATAGTGAAACGTCATGGGTACGGAGCGTCAGCAGCTCCCTATAAAAATAGTGTTAAATCGGCCTACTTTCGCGCCCAACCATTGGAATACCTTAGGTGTCATATATATCAATTGTGTACTAATTGATAGATTGTAGAGTTCTCTACAGCTCACTTTGTTGTCTTTCTATAAAAAAATGTCAGGGGAAGCCGCCAAATGATGTCTAAGTGAGGCATGTAAAAAGTGGGCGGTTCATGCCCATATAAGGAGGTTAACGTCTATATCCCCGGCTCAGAATTAGAATATGCCAACATGGCGGCCGCGCCGGTCTCCACATTGGTGGAAGATGATCACGTGACATGACGTCACGGGCGAGGGTCGACACGTTACGGAGATAGGAATGACACCCCCCTGGATACTAGCAACCGCGTGGTGTTTTTTAGAGTACATTATCGTGTATTATTTATCGATGATGGGTCTCCGTGTCCGGACGGAATGTTTAGCGTGATTTCTCTGCCTAGGTTGTGACGGCACACGTTGGCCTGTTGGTCGTTTTGAATTCCCTTCGCTGGTTCTAATGTCACCAGGAACTCTTCGCAGCAGCCAATTAGCATGGAAAACGTCACATCAGCTGTATGTATCGAATAGTCCGTAATGCTGTGATGTGATTTGATGAGGTATTGCGTTGGCAAATAGGGATGGAAATAGGGGCAACATGTCCTTTATTTGGACTCAGGCTAGCTTTCTTTTCGGTGCTAAGTAACTGTTATGCTTGTGTCTGGACATGTTGCTAGTCCCAAGCAACGTATTTTCTTGCTGCATTTCAAGCAGCACTCACAGCGCATCTGGTTCAACCACAGAACGCCTCCTTTTGAAGTCGAACGTCTCCCATTTTCATAAGGCATCTTTGATCTCTTTGAAATCTTCTCGCATGTCCTTGAAAATATGTAGTTTCTACATTGCTTTGCTTCTTTAGATCTTGACTTCTTACGACTCCTCCGGGCATGCTGGGATGCAATCATCTTATATCTGTCGGATTTAGCAAAGAGCTCACATTGAGCAATCAGCATTGAACATATCCCACTCCTGAGGAATGTGCAATGCAGCGCTCTGACTGTACTGAATATCGGACTGCGTACCGGAGAACACTGACTGACTTGGTTCTTTTGACCTTCTGTCGAATGCGGAGTATAACGGAATTTTATTATATTCTGTTTAATACGGAATATAATCATCCCGTTTTCAGTTCAGCTACGTACAGGCTACAACAGCTCATGTGAGCAGCATTTTTTAAGCAAAAACATGCATATATCTATCTGTAAATAATAATGTTGCTAAGGCGCCACATCGCGATTGAGACCGCTTTGCTGGGCTTCCACTGGGCTGTGAGAAATGTGCACAGTTTGTCAGCCATGCCGCGCAGGCTATTGTTCCTCTGTCGACGGATTATCGCAGGCCGGTTTGGTGTTTACGCAATGCTCCTCTGTTTGTCCCCTGCTGGGTCGCGCGTGCCTTGGTGGACATCAGCCCCCTCCTCCCCCTCCTCCCCCTCCACCCACACACATCTCCCCAGTCGTCACCAAAACCTGGCGGAATGCGGCAACGAAAAGCGACTGCTGCATCGAAAAGCGACCCCCGGCGACTACATACACCGGGGCTCCGTCTGCATCCTCTCTCAGACGGCCGTGGAGTGCCAGAGTCTCTCGTCTCTCGTCTGTTGCGTCGGTGGTACCTCGCTGCTCAACTGCTCGCAATCGATCGTTGAAGCGACGCACAGGCGCCGGCATCCTCACTGCGATCAATGGCGGAAACGGTGTGAGAGGGAGCGGAAAGTGTCGCTCGATGGAGTGCGCGAGGAAGGTTCGGGTGGCTCAGTTGGAATGGTGGTGGGCTCGAAGTCTGTGGGTCCCAGGTCTTAGATGAAATGATGCTGGGCTGATAATGTCTGGACTGATAATGTCAGCATGCCACTACCCTCAAACATCCCCCCATCCACTCCACCCCCACCTCATCGCCCGCTCTTTCCTGTGCAGCGCTCTTCGGACTTCGTTGCCGTCCTGTCGGTGTTGTGTGGGTAGAGGCACTAGAGATGAACGAACGGCGTGATCTTGCATCAAAATGCCCGCCGACTGTGGATCACGCTCTGTAAGCACACAGAAAGTTTGCCACGGAAAGGCGGTCAGAGTCCCAGCAGGCCGAGTCTGCTGCAGGGCGGCTGTGTAGCTGACGATGTTCTCTGGTCCCTCAATGTCCGCCTGGGCAACGGTGGTGTGTGATGATCTCTCTCTCTCTCTCTCTCTCTCTCTCTCTCTCTCTCTCTCTCTCTCTCTCTCTCTCTCTCTCTCTCTCTCT
>JARBER010078839.1:0-11669 GCA_030265075.1 Balanus glandula | reverse complement strand
CTCTGACCGTCCCCACCCCTGCAGGAGCGGTACCTCTCCTGACCTCCCTCTGACCGTCCCCACCCCTGCAGGAGCGGCGCCTCTCCTGACCTCCCTCTGACTGTCCCCACCCCTGCAGGAGCGGTACCTCTCCTGACCTCCCTCTGACCGTCACCACCCCTGCAGGAGCGATGTCCCTCCTGACCTCCCTCTGACCTCCCTCTGACCCCTGCAGGAGCGGCACCTCTCCTGACCTCCCTCTGACCATTGACCTCCCTCTGACTGTCCCACCCCTGCAGGAGCGATGTCCCTCCTGACCTCCCTCTGACTGTCCCCACCCCTGCAGGAGCAGTACCTCTCCTGACCTCCTGCTGACCGTCCCCACCCCTGCAGGACAGCACCTCTCCTGACCTCCCTCTGACCATTGACCTCCCTCTGACTGATCTCTCCCTCTGACTCCCTCTGACCTCCCTCTGACCCCTGCAGGAGCGGCGCCACACTCGGACGCCCAGCTAGACAAGTACGACTGGGGAGATGGCGTGGACGTGTCGGCGATCCAGCGCGGCCCGCACCAGGCGCGCGCGCGCCGCCGGGAGAGGCTGGCCGAGCGGGCGCTCCACGAGATGGCTACCGGCGAGATGCTGCTGCAGGAGGAGGCCGGGTCAGTCCACACTGCACAGCTGTCACCCACGGCACACCGCGTCCCGGCGCTGAGGAAACACGACACACCGTCCCGGGCCTGAGGAAACACGGCACACCGTCCCGGCACAGCTGTCACCCACGGCACACTGCGTCCCGGCACAGCTGTCACCACGGCACACCGTCCACACTGTACAGCTGTCACCCACGGCACAGCGTCCCAGCACAGCTGTCACCCACGGCACACCGTCCCGGCACAGCTGTCACCCACGGCACACCGTCCCGGTGCTGAGGAAACACGGCACACACAGCACACCATCCCGGCACTGAGGAAACACGGCACACTGTCCCAGGGCTGAGGAAACACGGCACACCGTCCCAGCTCTGAGAATACACGGCACACCGTCCCAGCTCTGAGAATACACGGCACACCGTCCCGGCGCTGAGGAAACACGGCACACCGTCCCAGCGCTGAGGAAACACGGCGTATCGTCCCGGCACTGAGAAAACACGGCACACCGTCCCAACACTGAGAAAACACGGCTCACTGTCCCAGCGCTGAGAATACACGGCTTACACCTCACACCGTCCCAACTTTGAGAAAACACGACTCACACTACTATCCACACACCGTCCCAACTCTGAGAAAACACGGCACACACAGCTATCCACACAACGTCTGAGAACCCCATGATGTCTCATGGATGGCAGTGCAGGCTTGGTCAGTGCTTCCAAGCTGGGCATTGTTTGTCTAGAAGAATATAAGTTTTTTATCATTTCGTTGAACTGCTCGGGCATGTACAATATGATATACTATTTTTTATCTCGCTTTGCTTTGCAACCGTGTTCATTTTGCCTGGCCTAACAAGCCGTGAATGCAGCGTGTCATCTCCCACCGCGACCGCGTCTGCTCCGTGCGAGCCCCACCGTGACTCCGTCCGTTCCGTGCGAGCCCCAGCGTGACCCGCGTGCGGCGCGTCGCGTGTTCGGCCCCCAGGTACCTGGAGGCGGACGACGGCGAGGATACGGCGGACATATCGCAGTCGGAGATCCGCGCCGCCGTCGACATCACCTCCGTCACTAAGCAGTTCGACCTGCGCCTGCGCGAGTTCGGCCCCTACAGCATGAACTACACGCGGAACGGGCGCCAGCTGCTGCTGGGCGGAGCGCTCGGCCACGTGGCCGCCTTCGACTGGGTCACCAAGCAGCTCATGTGCGAGGTGGCCGTCGGCGAGTCGGTGCACGACGTCAAGTGAGTGCGACCCCAGACGCTAGGAGGGGCGGGGGGAGGCTGTGGGTTATGGGGGAGGGTAGTGGGAGCGATGTGAGTAGTCGGGCGCTGTTGAATGGAGGGAGTAGTGTAGAGAAGGAGTGGGGTTGTTCGGGGAATTACCCGGCCTCTGGCGTAGGTGTGATGGCTGCTGGTATCAGTGTTTGGTTTGTTCGTACTTGTGTGAAGGCATTATTATAGTGGTCGGTGGTTACATGACTGGATTTGCAATTGTTTTGGGCTGTCCCTTTCCAGTATGTATTGAGTGCCTGACGTCTGTGCCATCTAATTGTCGGCTGAGGGTGTTGTCACGGTCCTACCCAATCAAATCGTGTCTCTTCGTCACCCTACGATCTCCGTCCCGCTTACCGGCACCCCTGCCGACCGATCGCGTCACTCGAGCTTCCCGCCGCTGCCGACAGGTGGCTGCACAACGAGAACATGTTCGCGGTGGCGCAGAAGGAGTGGGTGTTCGTGTACGACAGCCAGGGAACGGAGCTCCATTGTCTCAAGTCGCTGCACCGCTCGCTCAAGATGGAGTTTTTGCCGTACCACTTCCTGCTCACCTGTTGTGTGAGTAGTCGCACTGGCAGAGCCCGCCGTTGTGGGGCCGCCGCTCGTGTTTTGGGTCCTGCCGGTAACCCGGTGTTCTGCCGTGATCTATTCGTCGAGAGGTGGTTGCGTATCACTGATATGGAAGGAGGACAACTAATAATTTATTAGAATAGGGTTTCGTTGGCCAGCTCCGATTGTCACGTACTGTTTTGCCCAGTATGAGTTGGTGCTCCCCGGGACTTTGGAATTAACGGATGGTGCCATTTTTCTGGCTGACTCAATCCGTACAAGTTACGATCATGATGTGGAGAATTGCACTCATCGAAGCGTAATCGTCCATAAGATATGGTTTCACTATTCACAAGACGGATACAAAGTTGCGAAAAATGGTGTCGCGAGATGATTATCCGTCGCCTCCTGCTGTAAGCGACGGCGGCTCGAGCCCGTGCCGATGGGGACTGCGAAGCCTAGATGAAGGTAATGGGCTCTCAGAGACATCTAGCGGCGCATTTGGAACTTAACTTTCACACATCACCCAGTTGCAAATGGCGTAAAATGCATTGAACATTGACATCCTGCCGTAGAGACGTTTTACTCGACAGTAACTATTCCACCTCATACATGCAAATATGCAGACGAAGTAGTCCAAACAAATACAGAAGTTGTGAATTGCACGCTGTTAGGCAACTTCCTAGCGCACTAGCACTGGCTCTCGCGAGAGCCGGCAGTCGAACAGTGCTCTGCTATCGGCACCTCGTGCAATCGGAGTGACGTCACAGCGTCGGAGCGGAGCTGGTCGGCCGCCGGGGGCGATTCTCCCGGCCTGCTCAGTCACCCGGATTCATCGTACTAATGCAAAAGTCTGTGTACTTTACGTATCGTTCATAGTCCGGCGACGCCGTCAGGCTTTTTGTCTTGGTGTTGGTGTCCGCGTGGGCCTTGGCTATGTGATGATGAACTTTTGCCGACTGGAAAATTGCTCCCTGCCGAGGTTTCTGATAATGTGTGCGTGACGCCTTTTTCTAGCAGCTCGGGTTCGGTTCTCATAGGTAGCAGACTTTTGGTTTAGCTGATTTAGATATCGTTTGTCTATCAAACGCGTTTTAACTACAGTAGACGTCGCTTATACCGCCCAACTGGGACCTAGCATTTCTGGGGGTCATCACTGACGGGCACTATACCTGACGTCCTTAATATGTCCACACGAACAACCAAAACAGATGCCTGATTATTGCCGGAGATATTTATTGAATAAAATAATCCATCGTTAGCTGCCTCAACATATTTTCCTCGCTCAAAAGTTCGTGCACGTCATTGGCGAACGTTTACAATCCGTGCATGTTATCCCAATTTGTCCTCTCAAGGTCTGTAGCCAACGTATCATCGCCCGCTTCTCCGCCATTGGAAGGGGTCGGCCCCGTCTCGTCCTCCAAATCGAAGCTGACGCAGAGCGAGAACTGCAGCTCCACGTCCGCTCCCGTACGTGTCGAACCGACAGGAGTGGACGACACGATGAATTAGCGCCCGTTAAACTGGGCATTTTAACCGAAGCGTGGGCGGGCTATAAGCGGAGTTTTTGCCTATACTCTTGTTCAGGGAATTCTGTACCGGGCCAGTCTGGGCGTTATAAGCGGCTGGGCGTTCTAACCGTGGGCACTATAAGCGGCTGGGTGTTCTAACCGTGGGCGCTATAAGAAGCGTACTGTGTTGTGAGTCGTTCTATAAATATGGAATAATGTTATGTTAATAACAGAGATTCTAGTATTTTGATGACCTTAACCTGAGTTCAAATTCAAAATTTGAATTAAGTTTAATCTTATCCAAGGTCATATCAGGTGGGTCACATTGTATATATTTGGAAGCGGATCCCCGGCGGATCCTCTGATTGGCCGGTGGATCCCCTGACATCACACCACGTGACTTCACAGCGCACCCTGCTGGCCGACGAATGAGGGTGCGTGTAGCAATGAAATTTATAAACGACTAGCAACTTTTCGCGAATACTGACGGTGCCGGTCTGGCGGTGCCGGACTGGTGGTGCGGGGCTGACAGTGCCGGGCTGTCGGTGCCGGGCTGACAGTGCCGGGCTGACAGTACCGGGCTGGCGGTGCTGGGCAGGTCAGGGCTGATAGTGCCGGGCTGGCGATGCCGGGCTGGCGGTGCCGGGCTCTCGGTGTCGGGCTCGCGGTGCCGGGCTCGCGGTGTCGGGCTCGCGGTGTCGGGCAGGTCAGGGGCAGGGCTGATAGTGCCGGGCAGGCGATGCCGGCACCGCCAGCCCGACACCGTCAGTATTCGCGAAAAGCTGTGATGTTTTAAGCAATTAAATTACTGAATGCACTCACATTCGACCAGCAGGATGCGTTGTGCTGTCGCGGGGTCACGTGGTGTGCGTCCGACGATCCGCCAGCCAAGCAAGTAATCTGCCGGGTCACGTGGTTTTCACCTTCCAAGCGGTCCATGGCCACTGCCATTTCGGTAACTCACCTTCAGGGTGCTTAGAACACAATTGTCCGGCTATGGAGACAATTTGTAGAACAAGTTGTAGTAAAATTTGTCATATTAACGCCTTAGAAATACCCCAACATATTGAGGGGTACATGGTGCTTCTCACGCAATGACTATGGTGTGTTTTAAAAGGATCATCCCACCTTAACATTATATCTGAGCTCAGAAAGCCATTTTGCCTGCTGGGCTATGAAAATAAATATGGCATCAGTTAAAGCAACCACAGTGGTCTCATGAAAAAAGTATTCGAGTTTAAGTTTGACATCTGTCAAAAATAAGCCCCTTGTGTATTAGTATTGAGGCTCAGTTACTGATGATGTCGACACTTTCACAAATGCTGCCAATAGCACGGTTTTTATGATAATAGTCGATTTGTTTTAATGTAAAACCTTGAAAATCATGGCGTGCATCGTCTCTAGTTCGGCAGTGGCGTGTTTAAAGCCGATGCGATGGTTTTTATTTTATGCGTTAGAGTCGTTTGAACTATGTTACTGTCATAATTTGGAAACATTGTTATCAAACATTTATGTGTATGACGTCATCGGGATGTTCTACGCTGCTGGTCACCAGTTACTGCCTGGTTACCGTGCCTGACCGGACAACAGCTGGTTACCGTACCTGTCCGGACAACAGCTGGTTACCGTACCTGTCCGGACAACAGCTGGTCTACCGTGCCTGTCCGAACAAACTGGGTTACTGTACCTGTCTGGACAACAGCTGGCCCGTGACTGCCGAGGACTCCTGTCCGCGAGCGCCGCACAATGGGCCGGGCGGCTGCCATACATGTTAGTAATTCAGATTTGTCAACTTCTATAAATTTCAAATATGGATGTTGATCGGTACTGAGAATCGAACATAGCACACGACGAACTTACAGGGTGACCCGAAATTAATGTCCCCTTCCATTGCGTGCAATAGCAAGAAAACAAAGAATATCTGGTTCATGGTTTATTTGTTGATGTAGTCACCACGGTTCTCCACACAGGCTCTCATGCGCTCCGGCATCCCACACATCAGGTTGTCCAGCGTATCTGCTGAGATGCTGCGCCAGGCCGACCGGACGTTCCGGATGAGGGTGAATTCTGACGTCGCTAGTGCCATCTTGTCCACCTTGTCCTGCACGATCGCCCAGGGATTTTCAATGGGTGACAGGTCTGGGCTGTTACCCGGACATACTCCCTTCGCCCAGAAGCCAGGAAGGTTGGCCTGGCACCACTGCTGGGTCTTGGCGGCGTTGTGAGCCGGTGCACCGTCCTGCTGGAAAATGGCCTGCGACATGTCAGGCAGAAGTTTGATTGCTGTTGGTGGCCTGTTCTCCTTCCGTCACCTCATCGCTGACGGCGCCGTTCCCTTCAGCACTTCCTCCACGAAGAAAGCTGACGTCACAGTTTGGCCGCGGGGCACTATGTGGAGGTCTGACAGGCCACGGAAACTCATCATGCCCCAGACCATGACCTTGGCCGGGTGCTTTACGGTCTCGGTGACGGGCACTTCTGAGCTGTTACTAGCCCAAATACGGTCGTTCTGGCGGCTGGGAGAGTGGAATAACTCGAACGGAGACTCGTCAGTGAAGAGCACCTGTCTCCAGTCCTGGATGGACCAGTTGATGCGGGATTTTGCGAAGTCCAGCCGCTTCCGCCTCTGCGCTGCCGTCAGCCTGGGCTGCATGCGCAGTTTCAGCGGCTTCAGGCGAAGTCACTGCCGCAGATAGCGGTGTACGGCGGACATGGAGGCCGGGTGCTGCTTCCCACTCAGTTTCCGCGCCAGCTTCCTCGTGGACTGGTGCCGCTTCAGCACCGACTTCGCCACCACGATTTTGGCCACTCGACTCATCGCCGTCTTCCTCCCTCTGCCCTTGTGGTTCTCCAGCGTCTCTCCCTTGCGGTCGCGTGCCATCCAGCGTTTGAGGGTCCTAGGCTCTATCTTCAGCTCCTTGGCGACCTGCACCTGGGTCATGCCGCCGTTGACCATGCCGACAGCGTGATAACGTGTCGACAGGGCATACTTCTTGACCATGGCTGATATGCGGTCTGCGCGCCTTGCGTTCCTCTCGGTAAATGACGTCTGCCGCGTCGCTGGGGCTTGGGTCAGGTCACCAGGTGGGGTCACGTGACCAGCCAACGCCTGGCGGTGCCCTGGGGCCAGGTCCCGGTAACATTCCGTTGGTGTAACGGCGGTGCGAGGGAATACGCAACCCGCGCCAAGGGGACATCAATTTCGGGACACCCTGTACATGGTCCGTTGGAAATGTTCTAAGCTGTGTTACGTTTCGAGGTCGGTGATGACACACACGGTGATCTATTATTGACCATGGACAGGTAGTACCCAAGGTGTCAGGAAACTAGAATGAGTGGTTACTCAAACATGGCTTCAGTACGCTCTGTCTGTGCACAAATAGGATTTCTATAAATCACTAAGAAGGCTATTATATTCTGCAGCTATGTTTGTAGGCGTAAATCAGTTAGTTAACAGTTGCATCGCAAGGTAACCGTTAGGCAACAAAGAAAGGGCGGTCTGCAAGTTTTCCGAGCTCGGAGAACTTGCAGACCACACTTTCTTAATCAAAACAAATATTAGCTGTAACAAGCCTTTCTACAGCTCTATAAATGATAATCGAGCAATGAGCAATGAGCATCCCTAAAACATGTACCCCCAAGGTATCCTAGAATTCCCCTAACAGGCATTTTGAAGCAAAAATCGCTACTGCACCGCACCCGTCAAAGCCATGGTTGTCAAACTTTTGAAAAATACGCCTAAACTGTCGAATTTGAACGTCATATCCCCCGAGGTCCGGCCGTGACTCAACTCAGTTCAGAGTAAGTATAGGTAAGGTAATCGGCCGGTGTTTGTTTTTCGTTTTGCCTTCAACCGCTAAATCAGCAACTTGAGGGAAAGGTAAAGGGTACAGACATGAGTTAAGCAACAGAGCTGTTGGCATGCTTTTTGCTGGACATCCTGAAAACAATGCGTGCAAGCAGCTGAATATCTTAAAACAATGCGTGCAAGCAGCTGAATATCAGTCGCACCTATTTTTACTATTGGTCAAAACGTGCCAACAGCCAGACAGCCGGACAGCCGGACAGCCGGGTACAGCCGGACAGCCGGGTACAGCCAGACAGCCGGACAGCAGCACGGGTCCGCCAGCTCCGCTGTGCCTCTGGGCTGACATCACCGCATCCTGCCAGACGCGGTCCCCTGAGCGCGCTCCGCCGGCCGCAGTGGTCAACATCCGCTCGATAGCCCCCGGCAATGTTTGTCGCCATCAGCCGAGACAGCGGCACGCCCTCTGGGATCGGGGAGGAACCAGACACTGGTCCTCAGGGATCAGGGAGGAAGCAGAGACCGACCCGCTGGGATGGGGAGGGGGTAGAGGCCCACCCTCTGTAGAGACCCACCCTTTGGGGACATGAGCGACGCAAGCAGACCACGGGAGACGCTCCCAAAGGGAGCCGGTCGGTGGTCGCTTACCGACTTACCGTGACCAGATACCATGACGCTGGTGTATAACAAACGTAAACAAGCGACGCCAGTTGCCACATGCCCGGCCTGAACATATCAATACCATGTCGTTTACTGGTCTATCAGCTTCTTTACAGGTGGGCAAAACAACTTCACATGAGACATTAACATGGCGAGTCCGGTTGCACTAAATAATTTTTCAAACTCCTATCGAAGCTAGCGATGCAGGGTGCGAGTAACCGCTAAAGGTGTGCCTCGGTATCCGCCTTGGTGAACACCCACATTGCTACACCGTCAATGGCACAACAATTGTTTGGCATTGATAAGCCCGGTCACCTAGACATAGAACAGCCGCTCCACATACCAAAGATATAGTTTACTAAAATAGGCACTTACCAATGTAGGAAAACTATATAAATTAAAATATGGAGTAACGTACCGGCGAGTTTCAGATTTTAAACAAATGGCCGGTCGAGCATGTCAAAATACAGCAATGTCGAACATTTTTGCAGAGTATGCACTGCTAACTGCACAATGTGCAGTGTGCAATGCAGGGTCATAAGAAATACTACGCAGTCAAAGGGTTTTTTATATTGAATAAATAAACTTAGGTTATCTCCTGAAATACAATTAAATGTTTTTTTCAATGCGCTTGGACCTCATCACTAGTCTAAATGAAATGCGCTGGAGCTTGAAATGCTTAGCTGGACCAACATAAATTAAAACTTTGTTGAGCTTGTTTGACCAGAAGTCGATCGAATCTCTTCGCAAAAATGAGGTATGCGATAATTTTTCGAGCCAACTGGATGCACGCCTTGTGTCAACTTGTGTCGTAAATCTGTCCTATCCTTCCATCGCTCCGTGGCGAACTTGACGATCATGACAGGAAACGTTACATCGATGTCTATAAACAATTACATCTGTGCATTGGACTTCATGACAAATTAGCCGTACACAACTGATAATATCCGGCAGAAGTAGCCGAAAGTCATGCACGGGAGCTGTTCCCGAAACTGTCACAGCCGGAGAATGACGACCACGTCACCCTCGCACGTCAAACAGTGCGATAACATGGAGTGGACACTGGCTTCATTAGGAGCGGTACTAAATCAGCCTCACGTCCAATGGGACAGCCTTCTGGAACTGGGACAAAGCAGCCCACAACATTTGAATGGTTTGAATGACGGCTCTTGAATGACACTATAGCCTGACGGTGGCCCACTCCAGGAAAAGAAGGCACAGGGAGGATTGTCGATAGTTGTGATGGCTTTTCAACTGACACGCAACCTATGACGTAATTTATAGCGGGAATACAAAATAGAGGTCTGTTTGCGTGACGCTTGGGGCATGCTACTGAATTTAAAGTCTATCGGACCTGGATGATGTTCTGTTCAATGTCAATGCGAAAGTTGGCGAAGGTGAGATGATCTAGTTGACGTCCGGGTAATTGTTTTAAAGGGACTATCCCACCTTAACATTAGGTTTGAGTTGATGTAGCCATTTTACGTGCTGGGCTCTAGAAGTACGTATGGCATTAGTTAAAACAACCACAATTGTCTAATTAAATAAATATTCGAGTTTAACTTTTACATCTGTCAAAAATAAGATCTTAGAGTATTTGTATTAGGGCTTAGTGGCTGATGACGTCATCTCTGTCTAGGATATTTGTATTGTAGTCGACTTGGGCAGAAATATTGGTAGCAATTAACAGAGTGAAAGTTTTTTCCACTACCCAAGCTTCCTTCGTTTTTCTTTGCTATGACGTCACCAGACCAGAAAACTTTCTTATAAAGCTATTTTTACATCGATTGTAGGTTGTAGGTTGTAAACTCGATTTTTCAACTGCATTTTAATGAGTGATACGCGCGTTTTTTTAGTCGGTGTATGGTGTGCGGTCAATCACGGCCGGCCCGCGCGGTCGACAGCACACCGTTCTCCGACGTAGGACGTGCATATCACTTATTAAAATACCGTTGAAAAATCGAATTTACAACCTACAACCTACAACCGTGGTAAAAATAGCTTTATGAGAAAGGCTTAATATAACTTCAATTTGTAAGAGTTTGAGTTATTTTTTTAGAAAAATGAATGTAATATTCGTGATCAGCAACATTCATTTCATATTTTTGCATAATATGACTTACATTTGACAACTTTCAAAAAGATAGGAATTAGAGCCCTTCATCGAATGGAAATTTCATTGGGATATGGAAATGGAATGGAAATGGATATAAATGGGACACACTTTTGGGAAATTCATGGAAATGGAATGGATTTGGATTGGAATGAGACAGACCATATAATTTATTAGCACTAAAAACAGTTAAATATGCTAAATTGTATGGCAATGGATGGAAATGGGAGCACAATTAAATATGAATATGGAACGAAATGGATTTGGATATGGCTAAATGGAATGGAATGGGATGGGAGCTGAAAATATGTCCCATGAAGAGCTCTAGTAAGAATTTCCCTTTAAGTGTAAAGAAATTCAGACCACACAGGGAGATACTAGACTACTGTAGCGGACAAAGGCAGTGCGTTAACAAAGTGCTGACAAAGAGGTACAACTCCCCAGACATACCAGTGCAATTAATATCAGTTGTCAGAGGAACACTAGTTGAGCGGCGGAACACCGCGAGCCTCAGCAGGCGGCTCATACACTGCTGACACAGCGCCCGAGGAAGAAACGACGCAGCACCAGCCGGCAGCAGTGCACCACGGAGCACAGCCACTGCACAGCCACTGCACAGAGTCTCGGCCCGCCAGATCAGCAGGCCCAACAGCCCAACCGGGCCGGCAGCACGACGGCTCTAGACGCCACCACGCCTAGTAAGCACGCCGGTCCGGTACGCCGCCGGTCCGGTACGCCGCCGGTCCGGTACGTCGCCGGTCCGGTACGTCGCCGGTCTGGTACGTGGCCGGTCCGGTACGCCGCCGGTACGGTGGTACGCCGCCGCTCCAGCCGCACCGCATGTCGCCTTTTACATGCTACCGGACCAAATCGGGAGAGGCAGGCATTGCCGGCCGGCCGAATAGACGGCGGTCTTCAGACGAGCCGTACCACAGCAGCCGGCCACGGTCGGCTGGGGTCGCCGGACGAGCCACACCACCTATTACACCGGCACACCAACTACACCACAGCAGCCGGCCACGGTCGGCTGGGGTCGCCAGACGAGCCACACCACATATTACACCGGCATACCAACTACACCCCCGCAGCCGGCCACGGTCGGCTGGGGTCGGCAGACGAGCCACACCA
>JARBER010078838.1:0-18607 GCA_030265075.1 Balanus glandula | reverse complement strand
CAGCATGAATCATAAGTTGGACCCAGTCTGTACCCATTATCTTTGGGCGGGAACCAGTCTGGAACCATATGGTTCCAAAATGGGTCTGGAGACCGGTTCCTCGGTTCCATGTTTTGCCACCTCTACTATGCATGTATGGATGGATGGATGGATAAACATATAATCACAAAAGTTAATTGGCAAAGGCAATGTTATTCCCAAAAACTCTTCCTGCAAAGAAGGAACCTCAGGGTGCCTCTGGTTAGCCGCCGAATTTGCTTGAATAGTGTCGAAATTGGTTGCTTCTATTTCTTATCAGCGTGCGCAATTTCTAAAGTTGTATCAGTAACGACGAAAAAGCTTGCAGTGATGCCGAAAATATATGTGTCTGCTGCTATAACGCCGAAATTGATTGCGGTAATGCCGACCGGGCTTTTTAGCCGCCGAAATTGAATGCTGGTCTGTTACAATTTAATGCGTAATTTCTACAAATCATTCACTATTTCTAAAATTGGTGAACCTGCGCCGAATTTGAACGCAAAAAGTTGGAGTAACAGGCACGGTTCTTATAGAGTAACAGGGACCGGAGTCTGATATATACGTATAATCACTATAATTTGGTGGTGTAACAGGCCACCACTTTCGTCACTTGTGCGTCAGCACTTTCTTGTAAAATGTCTAACTGTCATAATAGATTCACCCGTACAGATGGCAGCAATCTGATTGCCCCTATCCTAGCGCTTTTGAGACATGAATTTGAGCAATCTGGTGCAGGGACAGGATCAATGTAAGCAGCCGGTTAAGTCATTTAGAAAAGGTTAAGTCATTTCAGGCTTAGAAATTGGGGAGCCACTGGCGTAGGGGCAAGGCCCTATAACAACGTAGGGGTGTTATATAACAACGTAGGGGTGAGTTCCTTGCATCCTGAACCAGGCATCTGGGCTTAAATCCCGGGCCGGACACGTAGTTCCGTTGCTACGCGATCCGTTGGAACATGGTGAGAGTTCTACTTGCACTTGGTCCTACAGGATATGGTGCTTAGTCCACAACCAACCAACCATGCTTAGAAAACTTCCAGAAAACGAAGAGGTTCAATATTAATTAAAAGAAAATGTTGGAACTCCTTAACCTGCAGAGCGTAGGGGTCTTTAGCAGAATGTGTGGCGCACGGCGGTAAATTGTATCCCTTTCATATCACCTGAACCATAAACTGCAGTGAGACGTGCAAGCCAGCACATGATAGCCAAGGAAAGGTTGTCTATGTGACTCTCTGG
The DNA here is from genome assembly GCA_030265075.1 of Balanus glandula. NCBI lineage: Eukaryota > Metazoa > Arthropoda > Thecostraca > Balanomorpha > Balanidae > Balanus > Balanus glandula. The sequence goes on along the minus strand of JARBER010078838.1, from coordinate 17,354 downwards.
GTGGTCCAGGGGTCTATCTTAGGCCTGTCCTGCTTTTGCTGTTCAATAACAGTTCACCGCAGCATCTGGTATCCATCTGGGAGGATTGTGATGTATGTTGACGATGCACCGTTCATTGATGCTGACTTACCATCAGCCGTTCTTACTCTAAAAGCTTGTGTTGAAAGCTCTCTGGATATAGCTATGAAGTGGTTCCTGGGTGGGTCGATATGGCCCCCGAGTGGATCTAATGGGTGCCCGGGTGGGTCAAAAGGGTTTGAGGTGAATTGAAAGGGCCTGGGCGGAGTGAATGGGGCCCGCGTGAGACAAACAAGCCACCGGTCGAGTTCACAGGGCCCCTGGGTGGGTTGAAAAAGCCCAGGGTGAATCGGAAGGGCCCCAGAGTTGAGAGTTAAGAGCACTTCAGAGGCTCTTAGGCCACAAGGGCCCTCTGAAAGACCAGAGGGTCATATGAACGTTCAAATTAGTCCAATATGAAGGTCAGAGGAGCCCTAGCTTGACCGAAAGCGCCCATTGGCGAATCAGAAGGGCCCTGAACATGCTGAGTGGTTTTCTAGCTAGCTCAGAGGTGCCACTGGGCAGGTTGGAGAGGCCCTTAGGCATGTCATCAGGGCGACAAAGTGTCCCTTATCAGGTTGAAAGGGTAGACTAGAGGGCCCCTGGGAAGTTCAAAGAGCCCTGTACATGTCAGAGGGCCCCTGAAAGATCAAAAGGACCCTGGGCTGGTCAAAAGGGCTTCTGAACATGCCAGCAGGTCCCTAAATAAGACTGAGGGCTAGGGCAAGAGGTGTGGGTGCCCTCCCGTGCGAAGGGGGACCCTCTCTGCAAAGAGGAGGCCCTCCTGTACGGAGAGGAGGTCCCCTTGCGCAAAAAGAAGGGCTTTGCGTAAGAAGCTCCTCCCGTGCGGAGAGGGAGACCTTCTATGCTAAGAGGATCACCTGCTATGTAGGTAGGACGCTTTTCTGCACAAAAGGGCTGTGCGGAGAGGAGACTCCTCTGCGCAAAGAGGAGGTTTTCCGTGCGGAGAAGAGGCGGAACGCGGAATTACGGAATGGAGGGCCTGTCGTACCGAGTGGAAAACCTCCCGTTAGGAAGCTCTTCTTACACGGCTGTTCAAAAATTGGGAATCCGTGAGTAGTGGTTTTCTACGGCCTAACATTTTAAAATTGATGCCGCTTCGTGGCATCTCTTGATTCATTATCCTCATAATGAAGCCGTTGGTGAATCGTTTTTAGTTTGTTATAACGTTAAATTGAACAAAAAACATTTTAGCTTCTTATATCTAAATATCCCCTATAGTTTGACTTACAAGGACCACCACTTATATATCGAAGTTTTATGAGGCAAAACCCGGAAAATTTGCGTGGCACTAAATGTTAAATATACTTTACCTACCTATTTCCGTTGAAATACACAATACACATTACAATCACATATTTTAAGTGTTGCATAGGCCTGAATTGATGAGAATGCATACTGCATATTCAAGGCATTGCACTCAAAATGTTCGCGCCGCGCCGCTCCGCGGCGCAAAAGGTTTTGAACATATCGCTCTTGAGAGGCACCACCCTGGGACTTAATTCTGGCTTCTTGCCTGCTGCTAGTTTCTGCACCTTACTGTGTTTTCCATCATTGTAGGAAACACATTCATTCGCTCTGTTGGCCCTTTGAACGCCCAGGAATGGGACACTTTTAGCGCTCGGGAAGGGGCCCTTTTGTCGCTCGGGAGGGGCCCTTTTAAGGTGCCGCCCCCCGGGCGAAATCCTGGCTACGTGCCTGTTATTATGCTGGTACCTATAGGTATAGATAATGCACATATTCTGATATGAAAAGTCATATTGTCGCTGTTAATGACAATGTCACAAAACTGCAGTATTTATTTATATTACTGATATAAAATAAATTAAACAAAGCAGGGTCGTAGGCATCTATGACTTAATTAAATCCTGTGATCGTGTGACGTGTGAAGTGTGTGACCTATTTAAAAATAAGAAAAGTATAAACTTTTCGGTCCATTTCAGTTGTTTACGGCTGCTGAACCTGATGTACACATCCGCCTTTGAATGACCTTGTAATTTGGTAAAGTCCCGTAATCCGTACCCTGGCTGGTAAACTTGGTTGCCGGAGGCGAGGCGGAGAAGAGGGGTGCACTGGCTGGTCGCAAGAGAAGACACCCCAATATCCGGGAGCAACAGTGGTTTCGTGCGCGGCCGGTGTAACGTAGCATTGCTCTCAATGCTGCATGTATAACAAAAACAGAAGGATAAACCATATGATATTCACCTGGCCTAACTGATGTAGGCCGGTGTCGAAACTGGTGTCGGAACCGGAGTAGGAGTCAGAGTCGGAGCAAAATACATTTGTTTTCCACGACCTAAAATGAAAATGTTCCCGCCGCTTCGTGTCATCATATCGTAAGGCATTCTCATAACGAAGTCAGTGTCATCGTCTTCGGTTCGTTTTAGCACTGAATCAAATGAGCACCTTTATTAGCTTCATATCCCCTACGAAGTATGTGCATTTGCAAGGTCCGCCGCTTACATGTCTGAGCTTTATCAGGGAAAGCCGTTAAAAAAATTATTGCGGCTTCGCAGCGCTAAACAACAAGTTAGGTCACTTATAACTTCTTTACCTAAAACTGCAACTTTCTTAAAACTTCGTCCCAATCATTTGTATGGATGGATTTATGAGGTCATGAACCACGCCAAGCAGAGACAGAGCTTGTTGCGCCTTTCACTCCTGACCTGACTACCCGATTGCGTAATCTATGCTGACTGGCTGAATTTAGAGACCGAAGATGTATTATTTAGAGAGTGGGACACCGTGGAAAAAAATCTGACAAACGTGTACAGCTGACCTCGCCTGACATTTAGACATTCAATATAGTGTGATTCGATAACTTTCATAAATGTGGGAATGTCTCTTTAAATTATGAATGCAAATAGCATGTCTGATACTTTACGTTGCATGAATTAAGTGCTCTAAACCCTGATCACCTGTTTTTGAAGCTAGTTTCTTAATACTTTGCAGAACAATGTTTTGAAAAAGTTGTTTATTTCAGTTTTTTGCAGCTGTATGTGAGCTTTCATACTTTGCAGAACAATGTTTTGAAAAAGTTGTTTATTTCAGTTTTCTGCAGCAGCTGTATGTGAGCATTCGACCGCCATCAGTCATGTCTCTTGGGAGGCTGTCGGGCTTGCTGCCGGCTCTACTCACTACTTATGTACCGTGCCGTCATGCCGGTCACAACAAGTGGGCCAACATTCGTCACATCAAGGCCGCCAAGGACATGGAACGCTCCAAGAAGTTTGACCGGCTCGGCAAGCTGATGCGTACGGCGGCGGCGGAGGGCGGGCCAGACCCGTTCACAAACCTCCGACTGGAGAGCTTGATCGAGCAGGCGCGCGGCGTCAACATGCCAAACTCCACCATCCAGTCCATCCTCAAGTCGGCCACCAAGGGCCGCGATAACGCCCGGCCGGGCGAGGTCGAACTCTGCGGGCCGGGAAACTCCAGCCTCGTCGTCGAGGTGTTCTCTGACAACGTGCGCCGGTCGGTGAACGACATCGCGGCGTTTCTGCGCAAGCACCGCAGCCGGCTCGGACCGGCCAAGCACGCGTTCACGCGCTGCGGCCTGGTGGTGTCGGCGCCCGGGCCGGGGGACCTGGACGCCGCCACGGAGCACGCCATCGAGGCCGGCGCCGAGGACGTGGAGGAGGAGGAGGACGGAGAGGAGCCCGGGGAGAAGGTGCTCGTGTTCCGCACCTCCTGGGAGGAAGTGTATGCGGTGAAGAAGGCGCTGACGCAGCTCGGATACGCAGTGAAGTTTGCCGAGAGGCTGTACGTGCCGCAGACTCCGGTGACGCTCAGCGGGGACGAGGCCGTGCTGCACGATGCGCTGATGGATAGACTCAACGAGCTTAGCGATGTGGTCAAAGTGTCCTCGAACGCTGAGGTAGAGGTGTAGTGACGATGGTGTGCTAGCGGAGGTGACTGGCATTGATACGTGGTGAACTATGTGGAAGTTGCTGATTGAAAAGTTGCATGTCGATGTGTTTTTATGTAGTTTTGAGCTACCATGAACATCATGAATATAATATATGTAGCCCTTTTCATAAAGCCATCTTTACGAGTGTAGGTTGTAGGTCGTATGCTATATTTTTAAACTGCATTTTAATGAGTGATACGCGCGTCCTATAGTCGGTGTACGTTGTACGGTAGACTGTGCAGGCCGGCCGTGGTCGACCGCACACCACACAGTGTTAATTGGTCGCGCGTATCACTCATTAAGATGTTGAAAAATATAATATACAACCTACAACCTTTGTTAAAATAGCTTTATGAGAAAGGCCACTGAAGGGAAACAAAAATAATGTATGTCTTGTGGTGGTCATTGACGTTAGAGCTATAACACGAACGTCCATGTGGATCGTAGCGTCGACTCGCAAGCTGAATCGCTTTTGCGCTGCATATGCATAAGTGTTATTTGTAATGTCCCAATAACGATGGAATTTCTTCGTAACATTGTACGTACAATTGGCTATTTTTTCAATGTTTTCTGGAAATACGAAAGCTAGATAATTAATCGTGCTAAAGTAGAAGCAATGGTGCTCTAACTGTATAATATAAATGTGTGATAACTGATAAGTGGTATTGTTATCCAGAGATTTTCACGCATCAAAATTGTTGACTACGGCACGGTACATAGATACATACTTGAACTGAGTTTTTTCTCTGTTTTCGTTAACGCAACGAAAACAGTGGATTTATTTTCTGCTCACAGATAGTGCAGAATCACCCAGTTCGCGTCTAACGCCGAAATACGGTGCTGTATTGCGATACCTTCATGAGCTTGTGCAATAGACCAGTATCTTGGTACCCAATATAATCACTAGGTGGCATTGCGCTGTGAAAACGGTTGTAGATGGCGTTGTAGTCAATGAAGATCCTTGGCTCGGCGCCGTACAGGGTGCCCCGAAATCGACTGCCCCTTATTCGCAGTGTTAAACTTACTTTAGACCGAACAATGATTACCTAATGGTTTCTGTATCACTGCATAATTGTATTATTTGGACACCATCCCTAGGGCTCAGATATCTCGGACATATATTGTTCGGTGGATCCACTCTCATGTTTTACAAATTACATACAATGTGTGTATTGATGTGCCCGACTATGGATTACTTTGGTTAGTTAGCTCCATATTGTCGAGCTCACCGTGCGTGATCGTCATACTTCATAACATTTTTTAGTGTCGGCTTTATGTTGTTGCCCGGCTATATGCCATTCTGAAATTGCCGGCGGTAGGCCGCAGCTTTTGTCATCCCAGCTAACCAGACTATTAAATAAACTTTTTGAAGGATTCAATCACGAATCATTTTGGAATCTAAATTATTCAGTCACCGTTTGATTCATGAATGATCATTTTGAGAAATTATTATTTCCGATTCAAATAATCCAAATATTATGGTCAAATCAGTTTGATTCGCCATTGAAAAGGCGTTTCAAAGTCATTCTATCACATTATTTTTATGCTGGTTTTTATTCAATCACGACTCATGAACGGCGGCAACTGGTGGAGAATCGGTTCTTGATGCAAGGCAATTTGATTGAACAATTCCAATGGATTCAATCAGAGTCGAATCAATAACCAATCTGCAGCTTACACTGATTTTACTTGCAAATGGGGCTGCTGCATATACCTTCCATCACGAACCGGAAGATTCCGTTAACAAAACAAGGAAGGCGATATTATTCATCCTGACCGTCAGTTTGTCGTCATTCGTCCTCTTCGACTCCCCTTTTCAGCGCTTCTCCGACACAGCCCATGACAAACACCCGGAATCATCACGTATTTCTCTATATTTCTTGAGACATCACAAGTGTTGTACAGCTGAGTGTACCTCGCGCACCGCCAGCCGGCCACGTGGCGGTTTTTGATTGGCCGCGCGCGCCGACCGCGGTCTTAAGTAGATATGTAATGTGAAGAGATGCCGGGTGCAACCGCAGCAGCAGCGGCGGCGGCGGGGCGGCGGAACACACAAAACCGGCACGGACCACTCTACACCCGACTAAGAGACCCCGTGACTGACGAATCGCGACCGTCCGGCCAGCCGTGGCCGCCAATCAGCGCGCCGCCAGCCGGCCGGCGGCAAGTACCGTAAAACAACAGCTCGACATGTACGAATTGAAAAGAGACGGCGGACGGGCGGGGAGCCGGCGGGCGGGGCGCCACCGGAACATAGAGAGCGGCGCAGCAGCAGCAGCGGCGTGTCGGTCCGGCGGCGGAACACAGTGGAAGCCATGGGTAGCACCGAGCGGCGCTCGGCGGCCGACACACACTGATATAACGAAGATGGCGCCACCGGCGCCGGGCGCGCGGCGACACAGTTACAGGCTATCTCTGGCGAACCGGCGGCGGCATCAGGTACTGGAACATATGGGTAACTCTCCGCACTCTCGCTCTCTCTCAACGTCACCCACACATCGCAGCTCACCAGCTGAGCGGCAGCCGCGCAACACACGCACAAACATACATAATATACATTACCATACTTATACGCATAAACTCTTATACACGACAACACCGCCCATGGGTACACAGCATACCAACAAACATTAAGTAGGCTTGAAAATGTGAGATCACTGCTCACTTTTCACGCGGCATGTGTAAAAATAAATTGTCGGTCGGCCGGTGGGGGCCGTGCTGTGTCAGCCGGCCCTCCCGTAAGGCAGCACCCACCGGGGTCGGGCCCTCCGACAGCGCACCACGCGCGTCACAGCAGAGTCAGATCACACGTTTGTACAGGGCGGGCGGCAGCCGGCCGCCGGTCTACGTGGACGAGCAGTCGATCTCCACCACGTCGTTGAGGTCTCTCGGCACGTCCTTGAACTGGTAGACGAGGCGCTGGCCGTCTACCTTGTTCAGGATCCCGCGCTGGTAGTAGTACCTGCAGAACGGGAGCAGCGTACGTCAGACAACAGCTCCTTTGATGGACGTGTGATGAGACAACACTGCGGTGAGAACAATATGGGAGATCAGTCGGATCTTGCATACAGCTATTCAAATAAAGAAGACTGAAAATGAATTATTATAGTGCAATGTCTACGTCTACGGGACATTCCTGGTCACCTATGCATGGGTGGCGGCTTAGGAAAAATGTCATAAGTAAGACTAAAAAGTCTTAACTTTTCCTCAGGTTACTTAAATATTGATGTAGTTTTTTCAGAGACCACGTCAAGAGGATTATCACATATATTACGAAATTCAAATATTTCGGCACACATGTAGCGCTTTCCTCAGTGAAAATGAGGAAGGCGTTACAATGTGTGCCGAAATGTTTGAATTTCGTAATATATGCGACCATACTCTTGATAACTCTGAAAAACTACATCACAAATGTCCTAGTCTAGCGAAATCTGCAGTTTTCTTGGCAACTGCAGGTTTTGTTATAGACGTCTACCCTGCCCGGTCCTCGCGCTGTGTCGTCTACTCACCTCATAGCGCGCCCCATCGTCTCGTAGTTCATGTCGGGCTTGTTCTTGTGCCGGCCCCACAGCCCCGCCACCGCCTTCGAGTCGGTCAGCTTGAAGATGTGCTCGCGGAAGTTTACCCACTTGATGATGGAGGGTGTGTAGCGCGCATCCTGCAGTAGGTTTAACAGGAACTCCCACAGATACAGCGACGATCCTGCAACCAACAGGGAGAGCGAACGTCAACGCGGCACTCACCAAAACGACACAGCTCAGACAAGAGGATTACGAACCTCTGCAAAACCATCATGAACAACAACCGCTCAAGTTAGACAAAGATCATGTAGACTTTACGAACAGATAAACGATGGAATATTAAATCCCTTATGCACGAAACTACATGTCATCATTGTTTTAATGGCAAAACGAACCACGATGTTGCGATCGGCGATATGCCGGGGCGTCACTCACCGTCACGACTCTTGCGTTTGGGGTGCGGCGCTCCGTCCGGTCGCGGTCTCCGTCCCCGCCGGCGGCTGACGTCGAAGTCGAACACGGCCGCCGCCTTGTACACGTCCTCTGGACTGGAGACGGGCGGACTGCCGAGCAGCGGCGACGACAGCGGCAGCGATCCGCCGTCATAGAGCGGCGCCAGGCCCGCCGAGTAGAGCGGCAGTGCCGCCGGCGCCGGCCCGCTGCCGTACGCAGTCAGCTGGCTGGTGCTCGGAGCCGAGATGTACAGCGACTCCGAAACTGAAACGCAAGAGGGGCGCGGTCACAGGTGTGATCCCCGGGAAGGGGCGGCGTGCAGAGCTGAGATGAACCGACACGCAGGTTAAGTGGAACGCACTGCGCTCTGGTCTTACAGAAAATATGCTTGTCAATATGGAAGATGGATAGCCTATCGTGTAAATCGGCAGGCGGAGTCAGCAGCAGAGCCCTCCGTTACCACTGAACTCGGTGCTGCCATGGCAGCAGCGGCGTCCGCCGGTCACCAAGCCAGCCGAGCTGACGTGCCAGCCACGCAGAGACAGAGCAGGCTGTTGCTAGCCGGCAGTGGCCTTCCAGCACGACTGGAGCGCGGCCGCCCCGCTTGGCACCCGTCACCCGGCCGGACCCTGTCCACTGGCCAGAGGTCCGCCATGACCGCCAAGGTTAGCGACCCCTGCCCGCTTCTCCTGCTCAGCTGCTGCAGCCAGCCTATTGTGCTGCATGTCTGAGCGTTACGCAGTGGCAGGGTGAGCTATGAAGTATAGCGGCGCTCCACGATACATTCATGGTCAGTGGGGAGAAGAACAGAAGAATGCAAAACTAGGGTAAGGGTAACTACAACGTGGCTAACTCTACGCCCAAACTGAATAAAAATGCAGGTACTTTCGGTTTCATCCGTCGCCATCAGGCGCCTATAGTTGACACTTTCAACAATTCTCGAGCGAACATGCTATCGTCGCCTGCCTTTTTGTGTCCGCAGCTTTTAGTCATCGGCAGCCAGCAACCGAAGCTGCTGCCGCCCCCGCCATGGATTCTCAATACTAGGCAAACTTGTGTGTCGCTGACGGCTGGCCGGCGGCAAATAGCGTGCTGCCGGGGGGCGGGTATTTCTGCCGGCGCCTCGTTATGCCTGCAGCCGCGTGCGTCACGAACCGAGCGCGTCCAGCCTCTGACACCGCACACCGCACCGACAAGCGCCCGCCGGCGGCTCCAGCCGACCCGGCGCACTGCCAGAGACCGTCGGTGCGTCCATCGTCGGTCGTGACGTCAGCGGCCGTCAACGCTTCCGCCGCGTGACGTCAGCATGGGTCAGGGTTAGGCGCGCGGCGAGCTCAACGATCAATACAGACAGCTAAAACGGGCACCGGGCGCTAATTTTAGGCACGCCGTCGACGCTGAGAATACGTTAGCCGGAAGCGGCCGCGATCCGAGAGGCGGCGGCGTTGCCTGGTCGGGCAGAACGCGTCAGCCGAGCTCCGGCCCACCACTACATATATAGTTAGTTGTTAAAGAAACTCGCTACCGACGTCACGGGCTGATCAGTGGACGAGGAGACAAGGACAGTCAGCCGTCGCCGCGCGCACCAACCGGCTCGCGGCCGCCCGCCGCCCACTTTCACTTTCGGGAGGAACCTTGACATCCGCCCGGTCACCAACCCGCCGCGTTGCCCAAGAGTTGCAGCGGCTGTAGGCCGGCGTGGCTGGCTCCGATTTACGTCAGAAGAGGGGGTCGGCGGCGGGGGGAGGCAGAACAGGATGACTGGTCCGCAGCTGCGCCGCTCTGCAATCCGTCTGCACGGCCACCGAAAACCGTCGGCCGGGCCGTGTGGTTGCGTCATGAGGCACCTGGCCCCTCCCCCGCCGACATCCCATCCCGTGAGACTGTTGCCATGTCAGCAGCCTGCAGCTCAGAAGCAGCAGTCTGCAGCTCAGGACCACAGTAGCCGCGGCTGCGACACTCCACACAGTTGGCCAGCGGACGTGACAGAAAATATGTCCGTGTATTGCTCCGAAGAGACAAGTTACATAACTCTTGATCTCTTGCATGGTTGAGTTTCACCGACAAAGTAATCGCGTTGACAAAGAGAGCCTGATGATTAATCGCTCCTAATGTTCAACTCACGCGCTATGACGTTAAAACCTGAGCGGAATTCATAAGACCAGAGCACCGGTGGCCAGTCTTTTATCCACTATCTGAGTACATCACGTTTCCCGGAGCCGGCCGGTGCCAGGCCCGCGCTGGCGGCCGTTCGAGCGGCCGAAGCCGGTCATCACGCGCTCAGCGGCTCAACGTGGGCTCAACTCTACAGCCCCACGTGGCCGGAACTGAGCGTCCCCTGCCAACCTATCCCCGTCACGCCGAACCGACGGATCAGCCCCGGCAGTGCTCTCACGCCGCTGGGCGGAGCAGGGCGGGGTGCTCACCGCTTAGACCGGGAGCGGAGCCGCTCACCGAAACTGATCCACCTGGGCCACCCTGCGCCCGCCGCCTCGTCCGCCCGCCCTGCTGACCCGACCCCGCTGAGCCCGCGCTGCAGCCGTAGCAGGCCGGTGGCGCCACTCACCGGACGGTCGCTGGGCCGGGTACGGCTGGTGTCGGTACGGGTGTCGCGGCTGAGCCGCCTGCTGCCCGTAAAACGGGTGTGGCGTGGACGGGTGGTGACCTTCCTCGGGATGTGCCGGCAACACTGCAATAGAGCAGAACGAAACACGTTACACAAAATTGACTCTTCTTCAGCCCGATACATTTGACAGAGTATTTAGCTATACGCATGCAGTTTAACTATAAAATGTAATTCCGCTCTCCTATACAGCGTAATGAAGCGGTGCATTCAGCGTCCAATTGTAGGTGATCCGCATAATTATTTCCACAACATACCAGTACATGACACCGCAAGACAAACACTTCACGGTAATTCACGGCGCTGCATGTCACAGCGCAGCGGGGCATTTCCCTGCACGGTGCGACTGTCCGGTTTGGCGAAAGACCGCTGGCCTGGGTTTGGCAGAACGCCACCCTACCCTGCCCCGTCCCTCCCGGAAAGCGGCGGCTGCAGCGACGACGTCAGGGTCGCCGTGCTCCCATCACGGCCGGCAGCAGCGGCGCCGCGCGTCTGCCGTTTGTTTACGACCCCTGCACTGTCCCCCAGTACGATGACCCGGCAGATGACGGTACTCTCGCGGCACTGCCTGGCCGGAGAGGGGGATCACGGCACAGGACTGCCGGGCGCGGGGCGGATTATTCAATGTCACGCTCCCCGATCGGCACAGGCTGCGCGGCTGACGAGGCGAACCGGACGGCGCGGCGGCGGCGCCCCTCGGTTACATCATCACTATACAGCGCTTCCCGGAATGTGGCAGAAGAGGGCCGGTTTGACGCCGGCCGTTTGCGCCAGGCGCGGCGTAATCTGGTGGTTCAGGGACGACCGCGGCGCGGTTGGAACAGTGAACGGTGGCGGCGTACGTGATGTGTGCGCGACAAACAATCTGGTCAGCGGGGGTGTCTGGACAGAACTTGCTCCACTTCCGTCAGATCATCAATATCACACGTCAGGACTAAAACATTTTCCACATCATCGGAGCCTTCACCCTCAATGGCGTCATATACACCGCCAAGCAATGCAGATGAGTAAGCCAGCTGCCATGTCGAATGTTTGTCCTTGCATGTTCGGCTTGACACTGTTATCGCCCGTCCTCCCCAGTTGGCCGCCTGGCGGCGCCGCTGATTGTCCGTCCTTCCCTATTCACCGCCTGGAGGCGCCGCTGCGGGCCGGATCCGCGTTCCAGCTCGGCGGCCGGCCTGCACCGTGCTGTCGCGTTCCGACAACAAATACGAGTCGAAGGCCATCGCGGCCGATCTGGCCAGCAGTGGTTGGTAATGCCGTGGCCAGCAGTGGCGGGTGCACCGTGCAACAGACGCCGAGCTAAGGCGGCCAGCCAGGCCCAGTCCGCTCAGCCGTCCTGCACACAGGACAGGAGTCCAGACACACCGCCCACGAGCTCCGTCCGAGCTGGTCCTCTGCCGATCCAGACACAAAGGTGCACAATACGACCTTGAGCGGCTCTCGTGGGCCTCCTTCATTTCAGACATACCAGGCCGTGTCCTGGGCAGGCCCACTGACCCATGGCCTGACCCACTCGCTCCCCTCCCGCCAACGGGGCGCCAACAGACGAGGGCCGCTAAACTAGACGGCACACAAAAAGCCGACTGCCGCTGACGGAAGACAGACCAGTGAGTCGTTGTACCCAATACAGCCATCGTGTCGTGTCGTGAGACGGCCAGACGCTCCAAGCCTGCTGGAGAGCCAGCAGACACGCACCATTGAAGCCGTCGGGCCCGCGCAGAGGCCGAGTTTCCCTCCAGGGCGGAGCGTGACAACAGGAAACAGCGGTCGAGACCCCGGGGGAGTCTGGCGGTCAGGGGCGTGGAGGAGGGAGGGCTGAGGACGATAACTGGACTGAAGGGGAGCTCCATAATTAGCGACACGGCGGCTGGGAGGGGAGCGCACCCAGCACGATGTGCAGGTGGCGGACCACGTGGCCGGACGGCGACACTCGGTCACTTTCGGCTGCTCCAGTTGTGCGGATTCGGGGGACGAAAGGCGATACTGCAGACTTGAAGTAATTTAGGTCATGACAAGAGAACGTGGTCGGCACTCACTGTGAAGTCGAGGTTTGAGCTCATCGGTGCTGGCGTTGCCGCTGCTGCTGTCAACATCGGAGACGCCGCTGTCGGCCGGACTGGGAGGCAGCGAGCCGGTCCCTGCCGAAGACAACAGACACAGTCAGGCCACAGTCGGCCGCCTGCAGGGCCGCTCATCGGAACCACAGCTATTCAGAGCCAAATATGCTGCGAGAAAATGAGTCATTTGCAGACATTTGCGGGCATGCTATTAGAGATGCTGAAGGCCAGTTTACTTCTGTGAGCGGGGCAGACCGTGTCCGGCTGTGTGGGAACTTTCGCTTCTAAATCCTGCCAAATACCTGGAATTTCCCGATCGGACGGTAGAGGTCAGGGGCTGCGCAACAAGCTCTGCTTAGCGCGGGCTTTGACTTCGTCAATCCGTCCATTCAAAATGTTCGGACCAATTTTTTTAACTGTCCTAGACATCGTGCAGCTTTATCACAACACATGCTGCCGATTTTAACGCACGTCCACCCGGCCCAGATACCGCACGCTACTGGGGACACGGTGGGCCGCGTATACCGGCCAGTGACCCTGTTTACACATTTTATCCTTTTCATCATCTATCGAGGAGGGGGAGCGCAGCGGAAGGGGGCGGGCACAATCGCCGACAGGGAGGGAAAGGGTTGTTCTATTTGGAGCGGCAAGGCGGTTGACCCCACGGCCACTGATGACAAGTAGGGGAGGGAAGGGGATGGCAGGGGAGGGCAGGGGAGGGCAGGGGAGGGCAGGGGAGGACAGGGGAGGGCAGGGGAGCAGGGGGAAGGAAATAGAGTAGTGTGACTAATGAGATTGAGTCCTGCTAAACGGAAAACCGGGATTTGGCGGCTGCGTACGATACGAATAGACCGTGAGACCAGAAAATGAAAGTGATTTCGCCGCGCCAGGGTAAAAATGTGGAGGGTATTTAGTACCGTTAGGTACCGAACTAGGCCCTCGGTTACAAAAAGATGGAGAAACTATGTCACTCTACGTCAGCCAATGTTGCAAAAACCGCTTCCGTAAACAAAAGAACGTACTGTTTACGAAACGTACAGGAAATGAGTGGCGACTTTTGGTGCCTGAGGCTGACTGACGAGGGTTGATTTTGCAACAGCGAGGAACAGGCACCTCACAGCACCGTACACAGCGCAAACATAGCCCACCGGAAAGCAGGAAAACCTCACCATCGGCCATGTACCATATCTAATTCACAACAAAAACCGTTTGAATAAATTACCTGTGACCGACAGTGTTAATGGACGGCGTCCGTACTTCAAAGACGACGCAAAGGCAGTGAAAAAGTAAATGTCATGGCCACTGCCAAACACGGAACTGTCTCAGTCGCCTACACGTCCCGGCCTGCCCTGAGGCCCGCCCGGCCTGGCCTGAGGCCTGCCCGGCCTGCCCTGAGGCCCGCCTGGCCCGCCTTGAGGCCCGCCCGGCCTGCCCTGCCCGCCCTGAGGCCCGCCCGGCCTGCCCTGCCCGCCCTGAGGCCCGCCCGGCCTGCCCTGAGGCCTGCCCGGCCTGCCCTGAGCCCCCGGCCTGCCCTGAGGCCCGTCCGGCCTGCCCTGAGGCCCGCCCGGCCTGCCCTGAGGACGCCCGGCCTGCCCTGAGCGCTTAATGTAAGGGGCATGTCGAAGGCGGATACAGATAACGACGCCATGTGCGCATGCCAAAACGACTGCACACCGACAAAATCACCCTCTTTAGATGGGGCAGATTTATCTACATTACGCTTTGGCACGACAGCCCAGTCCGTTATATAAGGGGTCCATCTTTTACAGATCCTGTTCCTTTGTTTCCGCTTAGTCCGGCACGTCTGCCCTCTGCGAAGGGCAAGCCGAGTTCCGTGACAGGGTCCGTTAGTCCAAAGCCCAGCCAGGCATGTAAGCACTGCATGATACCCCGTGTTGTCGATGACCCGGCCCCTTCACCCTTCCGTCTGCAGGGGGCGCCTCGGACTTCCGACCGACCGCCACTCACCTGGCTGGCCGGGGACCCGCGGCTGCGGGTGTAGGTGCGGGTGCTGCAGCGCGTGGTGCGGGTGCGGGTGCTGCGGCGGCGGTCCGGGCCGGGACATGGCCGCCGGCGCGCCGTGTCCCTCCGAGGTGAGCATCTCGAGCAGCCGGGACGGCTCGGTGGGCCGCAGAAGGTCCATCGGTGGCGGCCGCGGCGGCGCCGGCGCTCCGTAGCCCGGCTCGGGGCCGCAGCTGGTCGAGGCGCCGCGATGCTCATCACCTGAGGCAGAGGAGACGCACGTCAGTGAGGTCACCCCGGCCGAGACACAACACCGAGACAACACCGAGACACGGCCGAGACACAACACCGCGCCCCTGCAGCACAATGGGGCCGGCATGTTGACAGACCGCGTTATCGTGCCGCCTTATCGTGTTACCCGAATGCATCAGGCCACTTCCGCCCTGGGAGAGCGGGTGCCTATTTCCAGCGATCGGACTCGGGTCGGATCGCAGCACGGTCTGCCGGTGGCGTGAGCTCGCCTGCTGACGGCCGCACGGTGTGGCTGCCACTTCCGGCGGCAGCACCGGACAAGACGCATCCGTTCCCACGCGGCATGGACGGCCAGTCAGCTCGTCCCTCCGCGTGGGGTGAGAGGGACGGGCGACGCGTGTCCCTTGGCGCCTCAAAGTCATAGCCGAGGAAAGGTGAACACGAACGGGTGATGTCAGCCCATTGTTCACGCTTGACTAATTTATACGACACATAACACGGAAACATATGAATGTGACATCACGCCAAATAGGCGCCCATATCAACATCAGTGCCCGAGCCCAGAACAGTACGCGCCAGAAATCTAGTGCGTCGCGAAGTGACACGCCTGTAAGTACCGCGCGGTGCTGACGGGGTCTGTATGGTGGCGCGCGTCACCCCGAGCCGTGCCGGTACAACATTCCAGCGCGGCCGATTGGCAGCCTGCCAGCCCGCCTGCATACGCTGCAACACGACCATAACGCGTCCAAGCTTCCGGGGGGCGTCGAGTCTCCCCTCCCCCACACCCACCTCCCGCCGCCCCAAACAGCGCTTCAGCAGCTCAGTCCAACTACCGCCGCGGGGCTGCCATTCGCGTTCGTCGCAGCGTCCTTGAGGCTATTTCCGGTTCCTGATTTTCAAGCGCGACGACCGACGACCGCGCGTGACTCGGCTTCTGAGGAGACAGTCTACCGGAGCGGGCAGAGAACCAGGCATTCTACTGGCGTCTGCCGGCACCACCGGTCGCAGATGCCACACCACAGGCTGTTCAACCCCAACTCCAAGGTCAGTGTTGCAAAAACGCCCGGCCTAGGCCGGTTGGCGCGCGCGCCTGCCCGCTTTGTCCGCCAAGTCCTCGGGAAAATTAGACACACCGCAAAAACACGCACAAAAACGAGTCACATGCCTCGAAAAAGTCGTAAAACCGAAGCTGAAGCAGATCACATGGCGCGGCCGAAAGCCACCCTCCCTCCCTCATCCTCTCCCAGGTAGGAAGGGGGGGGGGGCGACGGAGATGGTACACCTACAGATGGCGTCTTGTAACAACATTTTGACACATCCGTCCGCTAGGTCGCACTAAGATCGGCCCGGCCGATAAGACGATGAATGCAGATTCTAGACCTGTCCATTCCGGAAAATAATTATGCACGAGACAGTAAAAATCGGGAGCATGAGCTAAGACTAGCCTGGGCATGGAGCAGTACAGAAAAACCCATCCTCTTATCAGATATGTACAGCGATGGTGGCGCCTTGTGGTCAGCGACCAGCGTCATACTGATGACGCCATCGGGAACCTTGGACGTCCAGAGCTCGACTGGATCCGCGCCGCACCGGTGCAGCAAACTAAATCATACGATCCGAGCCGCATTCCGGTGTCGGAAGGGTGACGTTCCCGGCCAGTTATAGCTCGCGGTCAGAGCCGCCGCGCGGCCTTCTCCTAACCCACACCGAGGGTAGCGACCGGGCATAGCGACCGGCCGTAGCGACCGGGCGTAGCGACCGGCCGTAGCGACCGGGCGTAGCGACCGGGCGTAGCGTGCAGCGGCCTGGGAGAAACCAGCGGCCCGGGGCGCTTCCCCGTGTTCAAGGCCGTGCGTGTGAGCGTCCCAGGGTCCGCCCGCCCCGTCGCGCCGCTCAGTAACCGTGACATTTCGAAATTGCAGCCATGCGGCGGGCAGCGGCGGCGGCGAACCCGGCCCGTGCTTCCGGCGAGTCACGCAGGCGGCGCGTGAACCGGCCGCCCCCGGCAGCTGCCGCCTCCCACACCTCCCGCGATGCAGCGCAATGTGCCGTGTCATCCTCATTGATCCGCTCCGCTCGCTAATCTGTGCTCTGAAGTCTGAACATGCCGTGTCATTGTATGATTTCAGACGCGTTCATCTCGCCGAGGGCGCCAGGTACGAGTTGGGTGCACGCCAGGTGTGTGCAATGTGCAATGTGCATACACCGCAGTGGAATTAGCGATAGTATAGTCGTCGTCCGTAGGCCGCAGTTCTGCATACGATTCCTCCCAGAGAGTAAGCGGATAACGCACTGGCGTAGCAGTTACAACTTACACTTATCTACCCTAAGCAGTCAGCATGGATTCGACTGTACCTATACTACCGGGAAGGATATGAGCCGTGTGACAGGTGTATGAACCCCCTATGCAAAGCGTGACCAGGCGCCCGCCAACTTCCGGAAACGCCCTGCGTCCGGCAGCCATGACATTCAGCGCGTGCCGGGGGGGCGCCGCC
>JARBER010078727.1:1093-11670 GCA_030265075.1 Balanus glandula | reverse complement strand
TCAGGCAGTGGGCCTCGAGGACTCCCCTGTTGATGCAACAGTGGGTTGAGTACCTGGTGGGGGTACAGCAGCAGTGTCGGAGTCCACTGTGACTCTGCCTTCAACTGAGGAGGTGGAACCTGTGCCGGATGCATGAATCACAGTCCTGTTTGTATCCCTTATTGTAGTGTCTTGAGCCATTGCAATAATTTTGCCCTTCCGGATGGTGATGTTAGTTTCACCAGCAGCCCTACGGGCTGCAAGCTCTTCCCTCACTTTGCGTGCAGCATCCCGCTCCGTTCTGGTGAGGTCAGGAGTGAGGTAAATGTTTCCCCATCTGACCGAACCCCTCAGCTGAGGTGCAAGTCGCAGGAGGTCATGCTTCACCCCCGGAGTGTCAAGCGAGATGATCAATAATCTGGCTTTGTTCTGGACCTTACCTACTCTGAACCCTTTAGCGACTCCTACATTCAGGTGGAAAGCATCTTTCACCATATCCTGAAACTGCTGAATGTCCCTCTCTATCTTCTCTTTGTGAGATTCGCCTTCTGACTCTGGGAGGTTGTGGACCACTATGTTGTTCTTGCGTTTGTCTTTATCGAGAAAGTCATCAAAGATCTGAGCCATGCTCTGCAAGTCCTTGGATGCCGTTTGATTCGCTGTGATCTGTGGAATGGATGAGACCTTTGCGGATACCTTAGCCACCACATCAGAGCATGCCCCCTTTACCATGTCTGCATAGGATGACTTCTGAATTGACGAGTCACGGAATGACCTTTCTATGAGCTTCATCTGGTTTTCCACTGTCTGCTCTTGTTCTTTAAGCGACTGGCCTACCTTATTCAAGTGATTATTTACCGTTTTTTCAAGCTGATCTACTTTTGCCTCAAGGGAGGACAAGTTTGCGGGATGCTGACCCTTCAGCCCATCTTTACATGACGGGCACAGCCATGACAGTACCTTAAACTTAGCAAGTGCGTCATAGGCAGGTTTGGAGATTCCCTGACAGTGGGCATGAAACCACTTTTCACACTTATCACAAGAGACCCCAGATTCTGAGCTCCTCACTGGCTCCCCACACACCACTTTTACAGGACCGCCCAAGCAGAATGACGTGTCGCTGCCCGCCTCACTGGATGAACGAGAACGTGCGCCCCAAGGTTTGTAAGCATTGTCGACAAGTTTGTGGACTATCCTACCTTGGCCTACCGTAGATTCTTTCGCCGGACTAGGAAGCTTACCCCTAGAGGAAGGCGCTTCACTCTCGGAACCACTGACATCCACTGCACCATCCACGTTTTCCCCACTAGCGTCCGTGGCGGCGTCCTTCGACAGAGTTTCTTCAGAAGAGTCCCGCGAAAAAATACCAACATTTGCCGACGGTGGTTTTCTGGATGATCTACGCACTGCTATCGGAGAACGTAAAGTCGACATCGTACGTTCCTATTTGCTGAAGACCGTTGGAATTGCTTACGATAGCAAAAAGGCGCGATACCGAAAAGGCGCGAAAACCAAACAGCGGCGAACCTGGCGGCGACGCCGGTAAGCTGGCCGAAAACTGAACGGAGCGATGCGGAGCTCGATTAGGGACGTCCTCACTCCACCAGATCCCGATGCCGAATTATGCGACCCAAAACTCGAAAATATAAAAATACAAGTTTGTTGCGTTGCATGAATATCACCTTGGTATCTTCCCAGTCAGTTAAAACTTTAATTTAGTTATGCTGTACTCTTCTTATGCGTCGTTTCACGAAGCAGCACCACAATATTTGTAACGCTTCTCTTTTGAAGCATGAGTACCACATCGCATTCCCCAAACTGTCAATTTCCCATCGGTTGTATGCTCCAAGCTATCGAAATGCCCAGCCGCTTCTAACCATACATTACTTGAAATAACCTAAACCAACCTAATTGAACCAACAATATCCTAAAATACAACATAATTTCGTAACCTTACCTTACATAATCCAACCTTTACTAGCTAATCCTCATTCCCAACGGCTGGCATTTTCATAGTGTGGGACATTCGATCTATGGGAATTCGTATTTGGGGGAATGAGACTAGCTCCAAAGCATTTCTTTTAATGCTATTTAAAATGTTCGGATATTTTTAGGCATGGATGCGTTGGAACGTGGATGAATTTTGCCGGTAATATATAATATAAAATACGTATTTTGGTTTAAGTATTGCAGCACACCGAACATCGCAAAGTTTTTGGTGTCAACTGGAACATATAAGTAAGTATGTTACTCATATTATAAATGAACTGGAACGATAATTCGTAACTTTAACTTGAACTGGAGCCATCACAGGTAGCTTGAATCGGAAGGATTATCAAAATAAAAAGGTTAGATTGAAGCAAAATCGAAGCAGTGAAACAGAACTAATATGTATGTAGTATGCACAGTTTAAATTAAATCTTTCAATGTACCTGAACAGTCAAACTAGCGTATTGAAAGTTGATTATTGGGCAAATTTATCATACCAATAACCATATTAATTTATACACATTTGTATTAATGTTATGTTATAAGTGTTGATGTATTGTGAGAAATGTGATTTAAACATGGCTGACAGTGGCATGGTCTGCAAAACACAGTAGGAGTATCAATATTCAATATACATATTTGGGGCAGTGTCTGCAGTCTGCAGAGCAGACACTGCAGGGTTTTCACATTTCATGCTTTGTTTTCCTTGAGATTGGCAGTAGGGTAGTGCAGTAGTACTTTTTAGTACATAAAGGATATTTGACTTGTCTGCACAATCTTAGCGACATATTTTGCTGAGCTACCCTGCCTGGGCAGCAATGTCTACCCTAAAATTTCCAAAGCTTCACCAATTTCGGTATATTGATGCTAACCGTGCTGCCTACATCAAGGCATGGTTTGCTCAGGTGTGAATATGTTAAAATGGCTTCCAGACTCAGACATATTCTGATGACTTAATGGTGTTCATTTGGCTCCTAGTTAATAACAGTGATAGCAGGTAACTTTCTGCTTGGTTTTTGTGCCCAGCCAAATGGTAGTCAATAGTTCAGTCAATTGGTTCTTAGATTAGGGTGCATAGCCTTGTTAGGCCCAGAGCAGAGCATAGTCAATATTGACATATACCAATCCTCCAAAGCAATGATACACTGTTAGTGTATCATAAAGTTTGGTGTTTTGACTGACCTGATTTCACCATCAATATAGCACTTATAGCTTAGGTACAGTGTACTGGGTAAGCAATTATAATGTCTGACACATCTTATCACTGGACTTAGCATGCTATTCATGTTCTTAGCAATACTGGAGCTCTGCATCACCAATAGCAATACAAGTTGATAATAATAGCAATAGCAAAAAAAGATAGTAAAAAGCATTACAAGTTATAGTGTGTAGAATGTAGATGATAACAGTTTCTGTCTTAACAATAACTGTAACTACATTGATGTGATGTAGCCATATAGTCATTGTCCAATCTTCAAAATATGTCATGTTTCAATGAGATCTTGTTAGGACAGGGTTTACACAAGATATGCAATTTTGGGCAGCTTTTGAAATTGTGGGACAAAAAATTGTTGACTAGGGCAGCAGCAAGATTGTTGAGGGGAGACAAACATTTGAAACTGAAATTCTGCCCCAATTGGCAGAACACTGCTGACTGGGGCAGTGTTCTGCCCCTTTTTGGGCAGTGTTCTGCCCCATTTGAGGCAGTTTCAGGCTGACCCAACTACCTTGTTGATATTCTTGACACATTTTGCAGACTGAAGCATAGCAATATTTAAAGCATTCACAGCATGACATGTACCAATAAATAATGTATTGATGTGTTGCTCACACAACACATGTGAGGAGATTTAGACCAACAGCCATTTGATTACAATGCATTATCTTCTTATTACCTGAGAAGAAAGACCAGATCATTAGCCAATAAGCCACAAACAGATTGTCCTCTACCTGAGTCAGACAGTGTCCAATACTCAATGAATAGTGAGTATTTGACAAGGTGTTTGACAGTGTCATACTGGTTGTCTTTAGTGGTATGGTCATCCTCATATTTGTTTGATGCATTGTATCGATGTATTGACCTACTTGGCATGAGTTTGATATATTTCCTTCTGATTTAACACAATTCTCTGAGGGCCAGCGTTGGATTTAATGCCACTTCCTGGTCCCGGCACTTTGCTCTCCGCAGTGAGTTACCACCGTTTCGTCCTCATCCCTTCGGGTCCGGCTAATCCCCGGGTCAGGCGGCCGCCACACTTCCCCATGGAGGTGCAAATTGTGTGCACAATTGAGCTATGTTCTGAACATCCGAATATTATTATATTATAAATATAATACATAATGCCAAGCAACAGGTATGTATCACGTTAAATTACCCTCTTATATTCTGTATTCCATAATTTTACTATTCTAGAGTTCAGAATGTAACTCATTTGAGAACAAAGTCTGCATCTCAACTGGTATTTCCTTCGGCGGCGTTCGCCGAACCCGAAGGGCTGAGGCCGAAACGGGGGTAACTCACTGTGGAGAGCAAAATACCGGGACCAGTAAGTTGCATTAAATCCAACGCTGCTGAGGGCTCTTGGGTTAGTTATGGATGCCAAAGTATCATTGGAAGCTGTGGCACATAAACCCCAGATAATCATCATGCTATTCATCATGGGTGAGTCCTCCTGGACATTCACAGGCTACTGGAGATTTGATATTGACGTCACTGTAACCTGACCTGACATGGGACTAACACAAAATTTACCTTAATGTGACCTAAATGTGCCTTATGGTTATGCCATATCTTCAAAAAAGAGGGATGGCAATTCGTGCTAGCACCTCACAGGCTCAATAAGTTAGCAGAAATACTTCTCACATAGTCTATAAATAGTAGTTTTCCTCTAGTTGATATGTGATGCTGTGTCTTTCTGTGTATCAGTGTTTTTGCTGGAAAAACTTGCTGCTATAATCAAGTAGCAAGATATATTGCTATTTAACACTGTCTTTAGGCACAAATCTTCATCAAGTGATTATTAAATATGTGCGGGCCCTAAATGGACTGTCAGGTATGTTGGAGTCAGAAATAAATTACATCCATACTTCATGACAACGTATGAAGCTGTATAAGCGACGTTTGCGGTGCTCGTGACAGCTGATTTCACGGCGTGCCTGTTGCAGCGATGGAGAACCCGCCGACCACCGAGCTGGTGACCCAGGCGATCCGCACGCTCTACCACGACCCGAACCCAGCCAGCAAGGAGCAGGCCTCCAAATGGCTGCAGGAGCTGCAGCAGTCGGTCAGTCGGGGTGGAACGGGACACCGACTGGGACCTGTCTTCAGTGTTGCTTGTCTGTGTATGGCTTAGAATGTGGAAGAACAGTTCCCCTCCCCCTCCCCCTAGCCCCTAAAAACGCACTTTGTATTGGATGTTATTGTATGGCTGCGGCTGCCGGCACCTCTGCACACTCTGCCCAATCGTTGGTGACTGTATTGCTCGTGTCCGACCCTGCCCAGGGCATACATTACACTCTCTGGTGCGGTCACTGCCCGCGGCGGGGAAAGGTCACCGCCGGGGTCAGGTATGTCCGCGCGGTGGGCGGTCAACTACCAGGCGCCCGCAGGCACCTACCAGGGGGTGGGGGGAGGGGGTCACTGCCCGCGGCGGGGAAGGTCACCGCCGGGGTCAGGGTACGTCCGCTCGGTGGGCGGTCAACTACCAGGCGCCCGCCGTCCCACCGGCCACAAACGGCACACCAATACACAGCAGATATTAACGTGGAAAATTCGAGCCGAATGAGATTATAACAGTGCATAATACATATGCATTAATATTGAACATGCTACAGTATTGATCATGTTTTTTATATGAAACACATATTTTGTTGATTTGATAACTTCCATTCAAGTTTTATGTCACAAGCATCATCACAAATCATAATTTGAAGTGGAAATACACAAAAATCGTGAGGGAAGGTGGAGAATGATCCACTATTGAGTGTCATCTCCATCCAAACTATACCAATAGTTATTGGGTTCTGACAGCCTGGCAGACACCGTGGCGCGTTCGTTGAGAGGATTTTGTTTGGAGCGGATTCCGAAGGCAGCAAGGGACACTGCGTGTGTTGTGCATCTCGATTGGACAGAGACAGAGCAGGGGTCAGGCTGTGTGCTAACCTCCAGTCACGGACAGACAGCGATGTGTGACAAGTATGTTTGTAAAGTGTTGAAGTGGAATGTGAAAGCTCGGCCTCTGTTTACCCTCCCGCGGACTGTTCGGAATTTCGTGCCGAGTCAGTCGTGGCCGGGTTCATATGGGATGATTGTGAAGAGGCCTGACACCGATTTCGATGATGGACTCGAAACCGTGGCTTAACAGTCTGTGTGACCTTATAAACAGTGGGTACTCGATGCTATTGACCATATTTGCATCACCCGACGCATGTTTGCCATGCTCCCTCTCGTCAAATCAACTCCCACGGTCGCCGGTCGGTCCTGTTTAAAATGCTCGGCATACCTCCACTGTCTAAGTATATATTTGCTAGTCAATGTAAATTTCAAGCGTGCTTGCAAAGTCGGGTACGTCTGATGCTTCGCGTCGTCTAAGCACAAGTCACCATTCGTGTTGCCCGTTGTAGGCTGCTGGCGCCGTTCTGTGGAATCGCTGTGAACTGACCCCACCGTCAGCCGGGTCTGCTCTGTACTCTGTCATCCCTGCTCAATTTCACATGTATGTACACTGGTTTGTGCGCGCAGATCGTGGCGTGGAAACTGGCCGACCAGCTGCTCCACGACAAACGCGACCTCGAATCGTGCTACTTCGCCGCGCAGACGATGCGCACCAAGATCCAGTATTCGTTCCACGAACTGCCGCCAGAGGCGCACGCGTCGCTGCGGGAGTCTCTGCTCGAACACCTGGCGTGCGTCACCGCCGAGACCAGCCAGATCATCGTCACGCAGGTCAGTGTGACGTCACGCGGGCTGGTATGACGTCACTTTGGGATCGGGGGAGCGTTACACGGGGCAGGGTGGGGTGTAATATGGATATAGGCTGATCAGATGGATGTGCGGCGTCACAGATGGTTTGGCGATATTCTGCGTCGTAAGGTTAATTATATGGCAGACGCGCGACGGTTACTGTAACGATAATGGCTGTCATGACTCATGTGTTCATCTACACCCAGATAAGTGTGTCTCCTGTTGTGTGAAGGCACCTTTGTTGGTGGCTTCCTTCCATGGTACATCTATCCTAACGGTCGACCTCTACAATGAGTCTGTCTCGTCTGTAACACCAGTCTGTCTTCTGTAACCTGCAGCTGTGTCTGTCGGTGGCGGACCTGGCGCTGCTGATTGTAACACCGGCCTGTCGTCTGTAACCTCCAGCTGTGTCTGTCGGTGGCCGACCTGGCGCTGCTCATGTCCTCGTGGCTGACGCCGGTGGAGGACCTGGTGGCCCGGTTCGGCGACTCGCACCCGGTGCCGCTGCTCGAGGTGCTGACCGTGCTGCCCGAGGAGGTCAGCTCGCGCCATCTGCGGCTCGGCGCCAACCGGCGCGACCAGGTGGCGGCCTACTGCACGCGGACCTGCCCGCTGGTGCTCAATCTGGTGGTGAGACGACGGAGAGGGGAGGGGACGGGGCTCGGGAGGAGGGGGCGGGGCTCGGGAGGAGGGGGACGGGCTCAGTGGGGCGGCGCGACGCGGCGGAGGGGTGGTGGAGGGGCCGACCTTCAGTGAAACGCTGACTGGAGTAGAAGGAGACAGGGAGAAGACGGCGAAAGTAGAGACGTGGCCACTGAGTGTCGATTAAGTTGATGTCTCCTCTACCGTGGTAGGCACTAGATGGGCTCTCTAAATCCCAACACTTCAGCTGATGCTGTGATGACGTGTTGTGTGTGTTGGATTTATAACGCGTTGTGTGTATAACTAAACGTATGAACACCGTACGCCTCACAGTGACAATGTTGCTCACTGCCTCCCCGTCCTTCACCGATCCTTCAGTCGTGTCTGCCCCGCGTCCTTCACTAACCCGTGTCTGCCACCGCGTCCTTCACTAACCCGTGTCTGTCACCGCGTCCTTCACTAACCCTTGTCTGTCACCGCGTCCTTCACTAACCCGTGTCTGCCACTGCGTCCTTCACTAACCCGTGTCTGCCACCGCGTCCTTCACTAACCCGTGTCTGCCACCGCGTCCTTCACTAACCCGTGTCTGCCACTGCGTCCTTCACTAACCCGTGTCTGCCACTGCGACCTTCACTAACCCGTGTCTGCCACCGCGACCTTCTCTAACCCGTGTGTGCCACCGCGTCCTTCATTAACCCGTGTCTGCCACTGCGGCCTTCACTAACCCGTGTCTGCCACCGCCGACCGCGTCCTTCACTAACCCCTGTCCGTCGCCCGGCAGAACGGCTGCGTGGGCACGACGGATCCGACACTGCAGACGAAGCTGCTGCGCTGCCTCGCCTCCTGGTTCACCTTTCCGGCCGACGCGCTCATCCAGGTGGCCGACTCGAACCTGCTCAAGTTCACTTTCCAGGTGCTGCACAACCACAGGGTGAGTACGCCAGAGAGACTCCAACCTGCTCAAGTTCACCTTCCAGGTGCTGCACAACCACAGGGTAAGTACACCACCGACGGAGGTCTGCAGAAGGATTGACAAACGGGTCACACTTACGGTGACTTACGGCGTCAATGGCATAAAATAAAAGTGCAATCGAAACGCTGTTCAAATCTCCAATCGTCATCAACGGCGTCAGTCTAAAGAACTAAACAGCAGAGAATATTCATTTAATAATACGAAGTGATCATGATAGCATAATGCTGCGTCTAACGTGTGTGCATCATAATACAACACTGAGTTACATAGTGTTGTAATTGTAATACAACTGAATCGAGATAGTGTTGAGTTTAGCTCTTTCCGCGTGCGCAGTGGGTTTCCTTCACAACATGGATCGTTACCGTCAGCTGCCTCCTGACCGAGCCTCTGTGCATGTGTCGACAGGCGGCGGACTCGCTTCACGAGGTGGCCACCGACTGCGTGTGCTCGGCGTTGTTCCTGATCGAGGAGGACCTCAAGTACCAGCCGCTGGCCAAGGCGCTGTTCGCCGGCACGTTCACGCTGGCCGAGCCGTACCAGCTGGCTGTGGCCGAGGAGCTGGTGGACAAGTAAGCTGCTGTAGATGCTGGATACACTAGGTGACTGAAGGAGCAGTGTCATTGTGCATTACGCACACTTGGTTAGAGCGGCTGGGGAGGGTGTAAAGATTACGGCGATGAGTATCGAGACGTTTAGATGTTGATCAGGGTAACTCAGTGCTTTGTCGTGCTGCTTCTTTCTCCGTGCCGTCCGTCCTGTTGCACCTGTTGGTGGGACCATTCCGCCTCTGTAATCCGGCCTGCGTCGTCCGCTCTGTGTCAGATGCCGCAACTACAGCCGGGTCTTCACCGAACTGGGCGAGGCGGTGGTGACGGTGATGGTCAACAACCCCGAACACGGCCTCGGCTCGCTTCAGGTGCTCGACATGATCCTCATCTGCGTCGGACATCACGACTACGAGGTGAGAGACAGAGACCAGCTGTACAACGGCTCCCAATCCGCTCACTTGCGCTGTTCGTATGTTGCTAATTTGTTCTGTGCGTGAGCTAATATTTTGTTGTATTTCACATACTCTGGCGTCGTTCGTAAATGTGAGGCTTGGCATCAGAATCGGCCCTGTGTCCGCTCTAACCGCCTTGCGGTTCCACCTCCGATCGAGTCGCGGCCCACATGTGGCCACATTACCCACCACATGTCTTCACAGCTGCTGCGTTGTCGCCCCTCCTAACACCGCGCGGGGGAGCGGTGTAACACCGCCCTCTGAGCGCGAGTCAGACTCTCCGCTGCTGCCGCTAGGTGTCCGTGTGGTCGCCGCTGACGGAGTTTCCCCGCGCGGCCGCCAGGTGGCAGAGGTGACGTTCCACTTCTGGTACCGGCTGTCGGAGGAGCTGTACCAGCAGAAGAGCTCCGAGCAGATCAGCCGCTTCAAGCCGTACTTCGAGCGGCTGCTGCTGGCGCTCTGCCGACACTGTCAGATGGAGTCGGATCATGTTAGTACTGACTGCTGAGACGGGGAAGTAGGGAAAACTGTAGACTACTGAGACATGGGAAGGATGGAGAACTGTAGACTACTGAGACATGGGAAGGATGGAGAACTGTAGACTACTGAGACGAGGGAAGCATGGATAACTGTAGACTACTGAGACATGGGAAGGATGGAGAACTGTAGACTACTGAGACGAGGAAAGCATGGATAACTGTAGGCTGCCAGATGTGCTGGCTGAGTGATTGGCCACACTGGTGGAATATCAGAGTATTTGAGATCAGCAATGGAAAGAGGTGGGAAATCTTCACTCTGCGCGAAGTTGTGTCGATTTCACAGTCCTTCCAGCATCAGCCAGGATCCTGAAGCATGTAGGTTTAGAGGTTTAGTCACGACCTTTTTCGGTGGCATGCCATGAAACTGCATTGTTTTGTCAATGCGTGAGCAAATGCATTAACAGTTTAGCAATGCATAGTGTCGGTTGTATGTGCTCGTAAAGTATGCAAAAAATGAGGCCTGATAATATGGTCTGCTTCATTGTCCTGCCG
>JARBER010078616.1:0-11671 GCA_030265075.1 Balanus glandula | reverse complement strand
GGGCGGGCAGCGGCATTTAGCGCGACATTGCTGTTTACGACCTTTCCCTGGGATTTAGACATCTTATATCAATATACTATAATGCGTAATATGCTGTCTGATACATTCACAATGGTTTTGTGGAGATTCTCTGCCATTTTATCCTAATTTTCGCCACTTTACCCTATTAGTGGCAGGCTCATGCCTTCCCATATTAGTGTCAGGGGCGGCAACAAGGACCTTCGCTGATATCTCTTGATCTACACGTCTCACTTAGGAAATTCAAACGGGATTTTATTTCCCTTAACATGATCTACATGTCTTAAAAAAATTATATCAAAAATGTTGATAAGGGGGTATCAGGGGGGGAGTCAAAAATATAATTATATATGTATTTTTAATCCAACGCAGGTGCCATGTTTTTCAACCGATTTCAACGCCACTTATGAACATTGGTACAGATTGAATCATAAGTTGTTATTTTACGGCATGATTTGAAATTCAAAGGCGGATTCAGGTCTTTAAAATAGGAGTGAAAATTTTACGTAATAAAACTTCCTTTTTTGTTTGTAAATGAATTGTAATATTATCATTAACTCATTAAAAACAGTGACAAACAACTTTGTAGACTACAATGAATCAAATCACCCATAGGCGGTGCCAGGTTAGTAAAAAGGAAGGTCGAATAGAATCACCACATTCACCCATTTTAGGGGTCCCTGGAACCGCCTATGACATAAAATAGAATTCATTGCAGCATGCAGCATAGTTGCAGCAAGAAGTAAATGTATGTTATGTGATGTACAGGCTATTGCAAATATTTAAATGTTCATTAAATGCACATTAAATGCTTACAAGGCAATCTACGCCAGGAAATATTGGACGACATGCCATACAAAAATGACGATAACTTAAAAAGTAGCAAAAAGTAGCAGCCAAATTTGCATTGGCTGGATAGACAAGGGTTCATACTAACTGAAAATCATGTTTTCAGCGATGGCACTCGATGGCAATTTAATACCGGTCTATGCAAACTTTAAGTATGCAAAAATGCTCGGTCATTTTTTACACCTCTACTAAAATGGTTGATAAAGAATACAAACAATTTGTTTTACGAAGTCTGCCATGACTTTACGTATAGTGCATGCTTTCCTTATCACTAGAGAACAACACATTACTCGCTAAGTATTGAAATTTATATGTCATTTTACTTTAAACTTCGCTTACAAATTCCACCAATTAATGCCGCTTCCGCTGCTCCCTTCAAAGTTCTGTGTTCAAGCTCAATTGGACGAATAACTATTGGTTCTAGCGGAATTATATAACCATCTTCGGATTCTATGGACAATTTTAAATCGAACTACAACCATTATTTGCATTGAGTATACTTTCACCAAAATGATATATGTCGCGCTAAATCCGGTCGGGCGCCGATTGTGCATTGGTAGGAAGGTAACCGTCATCACCGCCATCGGTAGGAAGGTGACCGTCATCACCATCATCGGTAGGAAGGTAACCGTCATCACCACCATCGGTAGGAAGGTCCCCGTCATCACCAGCATCGTTAGGAAGGTCACCGTCATCACCACCATCGGTAGGAGGGTCACCGTCATCACCACCATCGGTAGGAGGGTCAACATCATCACCACCACCGGTAGGAGGGTCACCGTCATCACCACCATCGGTAGGATGGTCACCGTCATCACCACCATCGGTAGCAGGGTCACCATCATCATCACCATCGGTAGGAGGGTCACCGTCATCACCACTTAGGCAAGTACGGTACATTATATGATAAACGTTATACATTGTAAGGTGAGTGTGCGTGTGTGCGTGTGTGCGTGTGTGCGTGTGTGCGTGTGTGCGTGTGTGCGTGTGTGCGTGTGTGTGCTTGCTGCTTACCAAGTAGATGCTTACCAAGTAGATAGGAATAGGAGGCAAGTGAGCTTATTTGCTCGTGAGGGCTGCCTCCTGGTCATTTTGTTGATGTTGGTCATAGTGGTGTTTGAATGAATTGATGCTTTTGCTATTGATCACTTTTTCAGGAAGTCTATTCCACTCTTCGACCACCCTTGATGAAAAGAACTGGTTTCTTTGCCATGTTCTGTGTCGAGGCTTACATAGCTTTAGGCTGTGCCCTCTTGTTCTGTTTCTTGCATCCAGTTTCAAGAAGTTTCCTT
Source organism: Balanus glandula (assembly GCA_030265075.1). NCBI lineage: Eukaryota > Metazoa > Arthropoda > Thecostraca > Balanomorpha > Balanidae > Balanus > Balanus glandula. Next base: position 9,512 of record JARBER010078616.1, on the reverse strand, counting down.
CCATGTTTACATGATCATAACCCTTAAGCAGCTTAAACACTTCAATCATGTCACCTCTCTGTCTTCTCGTCTCCAGTGTTGTCAGCCTGAGGTACTTCAGTCGATCTTGATATGAGAGATGGGAGATACTTTGCACGAGGTTTGTGGCTCTCCTTTGCTGGCACTAGGTCCAAAATATAAATTTTTTGATGCATCAATTTTTTATCTGGCCCGGTAGAGATGTCATTTGAGAAAATGTATGATTTACAAATGTCAATTATGAAGCACTGGATGACAGTGTTGGGATAAATTACACACTGATCTGTTCATTGTGACTCATTTATTTTCTACCATAGCGTAACCAGACAAATCTTCGTCCAACATTTCTTTGTAGTGCATTTCTTCGTACACAATTCTTTGTCACATGTTTCTATGTCTCGCATATCTTGATCTTCATATATGCAAATATTCGTATCACATTTCTTCATATCCACATTTCTTCGTCTACGCAATTATTTGTATCACAAATATTTGTCAATGCATATCTTTGTCCACAAAACTTTGTACGCAAATCTTCGTCTGGAAATCTTTGTCTACAAATCTTTGACTACACATTTCTTCGTCTGCAAATCTTCGTCCTCGAATCTTCATTCCGCAAATTTTCATCCGTAAATTTTCGTTCACGCATATCTTCATCCACAAATCTGTTAGCAAATATTTGTCCGCAAATCTTTGTCCGCAAATCTTCGTCTGCAAATCTTTGTCTACACAGTTCTTCATCCGCAAATCTTCATCTACGCAATTCTTCGTCCACTAATAATTGTTTTCAAATCTTAGCCTGCAAATCTTCTACCTATCTTTGTCCATATATCTTCGTCCGCTAATCTTCGTCCACAAATATTCATCTGCGCAGTTCTTCGTCTGTTTTAGAAAATACCACCGTGACATGTTCTGGCGAGTACACGTTATTTCGCGAAATCTAGCGCGAAATTTTTCGTTCCATGCTCACTGAACTGGTGCGCCTAATGTACGCAAGACCCGTGGCCTCACCTGGCAACTAAAGCGGAGAGGGTATCTTGGCCAATACCGACAAGGCCAATAGTCAAGATCCAAAATGTCGACTCATCTAATCGCGTCGTGGCGCTGCGGGCTGACCGCTGGAAAGACGGATATTTGCAGAATTGTTGTTGGGAAAGAGAAAAAGGGACCGCATGAAGGAACGGATTTACGCGATTTGCCTACATACACATTGTTCTCATGTAAATTGTGTTCCATGTTCCACTTCCATGTTCCGTGCCCGAGTCACGTATCCGGCCCCGCTCCCGCGTCCATTGTCGTGTCCTTTCCTGTAATCCGTCCTTGTGTCCTGTTTTCGCGTCCCGTGTTCCGTTTCCGTGTCCCATTCCCTGTCCTAGTCCCATACCATATGTTGAGATACGAGACCAGCATTTGGGACCGGGATCAATGATGCGGTATACCGGCACACGGGATTGGGATGTGAGACTAGGACACGTCCCTTTCCCGGGTCCCGTGCCTGTCCCTTTCGTGTCCTATTCCCATGTCCCGTTTCCGTGTCCTAGTCCTAGATATATGTCAGGATATGACACCGGGATATGAGATCGGGATTCGGGACCCAAGATTTAATGCAGGCATACGGGACTGGGATCTGGGAATGCGAGACGAGTTACGGGAATGGGACAAACATAGGACACGGGACATGAAAACGGGACACAGAAACGGGACAAGGAAACGGGACACGGAAATGTGACACACGGAAATGGGACACTGGAACGGGGCACAGGAACGGGCACAGGAACGGATATGAGAATGGGGCACGAAAACATTGTGTGTTTGCGAATCGCGCAAAATTATACCTTTATGCGGTCCCTCTTTTCTGTTTCCCATCATGATCAATCCTACTCATATACCCGTCTTTCCCGCCCGCAACGTCACGACGCGATTAGGCAAGTTAACGTTCTGGACTATTGACCTTGGCGGGCTTGGCCATCGGCCAAGGCCTATTTGACAGGTGAGGTCGGTCTTCGCATAAACGCACGCTTAACGAACAGCCAATCGCGAAAGTTTTCGCGAAATGTGTGAAAACCTTCTTCTCCTAACGCACGTCTAGTTTCGCAGAGCAATTAACTTGTAGGCGAAGCTTTGTGGACACAAAATTGGGGACGAATATTTGCGGGCGAAGAATTGCGTAGACGAAGATTTGCGGACGAATAAATGCGTAGACGAAGATTTGTGGACGAAGATTTGCGGACGAAGTTTTGCGGACGAAGATATGTGTAGACGAAGATTTGCGGACGAAGAATTGCGTAGACGAAGATATGCGCAGACGAAGATTTGCGGACGAAGAATTGCGTAGACGAAGATTTGCGGACGAAATATTGCGGACAAAGATTTGCAGACGAAGATTTGCGGACGAAGAATTGCGTAGACGAAGATATGCGTGGACGAAGATTTGCAATACGAAGAATAGCGTAGACGAAATGCGGATACGAAGAAATGCGAGACGAAGAATTGCGGATACGAAGAAATGTGAGACGAAGAAATGCGCAACGAAGAAATGCGGAGACGAAGATTTGCGGACGAAGAAATGCCCGACGAAGAAATGCGAGACGAAGATCTGTCATGGAATCTAATTGACCCATTTCCTGAGTCATATCTCCATTTATATATGTAAATGGTTTTGGTGCAACTGTTTAAAAAAAAATCATTTAACTGTCTTTGAATTTGAACAATTTAAACTTCAAACTTTGAACAGGTCATTGAATTTCGGCTATTTCAGATTGTACGGGTCGTACAGTTAGCCGCACCAAACAAGGTTTCAGTAGGTAAAGAAGAGTTGGCCTGAATGAGAGAGGCAAGAGCTTGTGGTTAGCCGGTAACCTGTATTTTGTGAAGCAAACTAATAGGGTGCTGTTGGTAAAGCTGATGGGCAGTAGGCCAGCCCAGTTCCTCACGCACGTCCGATATATGGTCAAAGAAGTTTTTGCCCAAGTCGACTACAATACAAATATGCTTGACAGAGATGACGTCATCAGTCACTAAGCCCTAATACCAATACACTAAGGGCTTATTTTTTGACAGATGTAAAAGATAAACTAGAATATCTTTTTAATTATACAATTTTGGTTGTTTTGACTAATGCCATGCATATTTTCGGAGCCTACGATCAGCCTACGATCGTGAAACCTGGTGAATTTTCGCAGCATTTCATTGCACATCAAATGGTTTGCTTCTTTAAGTTTAAATAGTAGGTGGTCCAGGACAGTCTTTAGGGACAAATTGACAAAGCTTATCTTACAGACAAATATTGTTGGGACAATTTAACCCAAAACTTTTGCATGGTTAAGGAGAGCAGTGTTTTTACACTTATGGAGAGCAGTGTTTTCAAGTAATGTATTAACAAAAACAGATATGGGCTGGTAATTGCATGTTCTTTCATATTACTGTCTTTAACTTTCAAAAACTTGATTTTTAAAGTATACAATGTTTAAATTTTTTCTTCTTCTTATTGATAGTTTTATTTTACAATTAAACACAAAGTGTATGTAATAGCAAATATGCAGAAGAACATTTTTAACAAATTTCAGGTTAATATCATTATATTTACTGACTTGAGGCAGGTCAAATGCGTGACCTTACTTTATAAACACATGAAGAAAAACTCAAATTCAGTCTAAAACACATTATATCAATCCCATTATTTCAGTATCATGTTTGCTGTCATTTTAGACCCTTTCCGATCTCGTAGGTGCAGTTTTTTTGTCAGTAACCTTTTGAAAGGTCGTTCAAGTTCACTCAGTTACAAGCACTTGTTTGCCAATAACTCGTAACCAAATTACCGTAGAGACTCGCAACCGGTGCAAACGTGTTTGTCTTATCGGTGTGCATCGTCGCATATGCAACTTGACCTACTTCGGTGACCTTGACCTTGGTCAACTTCAGGAAATTCATGAAATTAGTCAAAGTTGAATATTTTAATAACCGCCTTGATAAGAGAAACACAGTGGTACTAAAATAACAGGCGTACAGTAATTAGGTAAAAGGTTGTTGACGACACAACTTTTGCTAAAAAAGAAGGGGTTTGTTTAGGTATATTTGGTGACCTCTGCTGCCAAAACTATTGACCTAAGGTCAACTTTTATTTAATTTTCGTGGGAAAAAACTAAAACGTTTTTCCATTGCTTTTTCAGATTCCTCCTAGATTCCTACCTAGCTGCCATATGTTCTGGGACAAAAGCTACGCTTTCTGAACAACTTCCTATTTTAGCGATTTTGACTATTGATGACGTCATTTGACCTTGAAGATTTATTCGTCTCGCATTTGTTAGTATTGGCAAATCATCGTCTGGCAATTCTTCGCATCCGCGAAAATTTGTATTCGTAAATGTATCGCAAATCTTCGTGTACGCAATTATTCGTCTGCAAATATTCGTCCGCCAATATTTGACCGCGATTCTTAGTTCGTGTGTTACATGTCAGTGGCAGACTTTTTTGTTACTTTTTTCTTCGAACATTTTTTCGTATACATATTATTGTTTGACATTTTTTGTCCTGCAGCTTTCAGTTGCGCAACTTTTCTTCCTCCAAATTTTCGTTAAGCCGTTTTTTCGTCTACTCATGTTTTTGTCTACACATTTTTACGTCTTGTCATTTGTTCGTCTGTGCATATTTACATCTACGCATTTTTTTCTAGGTTGGGTTAGGAATAAGGATATATTTGGGTATGTCAGGTAAGGTATGCGTAGACGAAAATATGTACAGACGAAAAAATGTCTGAACGAAAAATGCGTAAACGAAAACATCAGTAGAGGAAAAATCGTTGACAAAAACTTTGGAAAATGAAAAACGCGGGACGAAAAATTCGCGACGAAAAACTTTTGGACGAAAATATGCCGAACAAAAATCTGCTTGCGAAAAATTGTTTGACGAAAAAAGTTCAGACGGAAGTTTGTGCCTGACACGTGGCATACGGTAGTGTCAAGGCAATGCCCTTTTTGAAGGTACCTATCTAGAATCATCCTGTGATACGACCAAATCTGACTCCACAGTGTCAACTGTCAATATTCGTGCATGCCATCTGGCCGCAGCATTGGCTTGTCCCTTTCCAAGTCAATGATAGTCCCAATAACAAATTGTATAAAATTTGGTTATGCCAATTTGATTTGTTTTCAAATGTTATGTAAGAAAAACCGATTCTTTAGCGATCCACGTGCAATTTTGCTCCTAATGTCAGTACATAGGATGGCAGGCTACAATTATTTCTTATATTGTACTACTATTGCTGCCTCACGGTCTGAACTCATCTGTAGCCTCACCATTATAGTTATGTTCAACAGGTGCACATTTAGATTCACCGGAGTTGTCTGTCAGAAACTCCAACTGAACCCCCATCAGCTATGAGACAATCATTTTCAGAATGGGTATGCTTCTTCCAGGTTGTCTTCAGCTCAAGGGCTAATATATTCATTATTCAATATGTTTCATCAGTATGCTTTACAGGATGGAAGCTGACACCATTGCTATCAACAGCCTTGCAAGTTATCACTCACAATGACCTCTGCTCCTAAGGTAGAGGTGTGTTCTTCATAATAAGCATGTTTCGACGAAGTTCATGCATCCTTACTAAACCATTTTTGAGTGATATTCTTCTTAAGTTCTTAGCCAAAGTAAGGCACAGCCCAGGTAACCCTGGCTAACATAGATTATGGATGCTATGTGTTGGTATGGATGAATTTCAGATGGTTTTTAGCATCTCCAGCTTTCATAGAGTATTTGATCCTTGATCGCTGGAACACTCGCCACTGATGTGAAATTATAGTATCTGATGCTGACTCAGTTGGGGACCAAATAACCTTACCAATGCTATGCGGGACGTTTTCTAATCCAGCGCGCATATAAGGAAAAACACAAATTTCAGAAATTTGTCGGTCAAATTTATCTGACTTTTGTGAAAATGACTGAATTTCTCGAATCCAATCTTATTTTTAGTAAGCAACTCATGCTTTCTTCATGATAGGCTCTGGAAACAAAGACAATGCAAAAAATCAGCTCTGTGCTTGCCTGGCGCGCCAATCACTGGGATAATTGTACGTATCTTGGAAGTTATGTACTATATAAGAGTGATTGAATGCATACAATTTTAAAGAACACATATCCTTTGTCCTCTGAAATATGACCATTCCTCCTTCTAAACAGCCCCCTGCATTACACTACGAGCACTAGACCGTGAATCCTATCGTCTTGAAACTTAAACAATTTTCCTAAAATAAAACGCCTCGTCTTGTGTCAAGAAAAAACATCGGTAAGGCCGAGGCGGTGCCAACTGCCAAGGTCCCGTTTTTGGGAGGGTGATACGAAAGCGGTTATGTAGCGCACACTTCGTGGCTTGCGGTGCAATAAATGTGTCCGAAACATTTGCTTTGCATTATATACCATACATACTGGGCTCCCCCCTCCCCCATTTAACATCCCCTATAATATGCCTATGATTTTAATTTTTGGTATTTGCCTTTTGAAATGAAGACCAATACAGTACAAGCTCAAAAACGTTTATTGCATGGGAATCAGTTAAAAAAGCATGGCCACAATGGCTTTTCGAAAAACATTGACCAACTTTTGTCCCATCCAAATCGGTCGAGCGTTTCTCGAGATCTGGGGGGGGGGGAGGGGGCAGCAAGTTAAGATAATTATGGTCGCCAGCAGGGAATAAGGTTAATATTCGTGTTGTAGGGTTCGTAACGCTCAAACAAATAAAAAAAATTAGCAATGCGCATACAAAATGTTAAAAAGCTCTCGACAAATTACATGAGAAATTACTGCACACATTCTCCTTCTCTCAGGTCAACATTGAGGTCAACAAGGGTCATAAAAGTGACATTTTGCACGTATATGATTTCTTTAGAACACAATATTTTGACTTTCGAAAGCTGTGATAAGACCAAACAGAACAAGAACAATCGAGAGCTTATGCATCATGCAATCGCCACATACATTTGTGCCTTTTTTTAACCAACTCCAATAGTTAAGAATTCAGAGAAAGGGCTAAAGGGCCCAGTCTTACCAAACCCGAGAAAGGCGCATGGCGCATCTACGTCATTCATGGCATTGTAGTTGAAAACATCCCGTGGTGCAATGGTTAGACTCTAACTCGTATCCCATGCATTTTGACAGTGGCACTCTACAGACCGCGCTAACCAAGCCCCTGGGCCTTGTACTAACACTACTCCGTAGAGACAATAATCGTCAGCATCCTTTATTTTACAGCATGTTGGTCTGCTGTGCATTTATAGATGCAGGGTAAAAGTATGCCTAACGATATATTTTCAGGGCGTAGCTGATACCCTTCTCACACTCGGTAGCTTTTAAAGCGATGGTGTCTCGGATTTACGATGTGATTCACATGTAACCGGCGCCTTTCATCGCCTTAGTGGATTGCTTGATAAGATGCTGACATGTGCTAGTTTCATCTCTAGGCTTCTTCTTTGTGAGTGTTTTTGTATTGCGTTTGTATAGTGTTTGTATTTTTTTGTATTGTGTTTTTGTACTGTGTTTTTGTACTGTGTTTTTGTATTGTGTTTTGTATTGTGTTTTGTATTGTGTTTTTGTTTTGTTTTGTATTGTTAGGGAAACATGATGCTACTCGTTCAGTTTGGGTTAAACACTTTAAACAATATGCGGCAGAGCCCACCAGCATTAAAAATAGTCATCAGTAAGAAACCTCAAAGTAAAGATGGTTTTCCCTATGTGAACACATCAAACTAATGTAATTTTCCCTTCCAAACACTATGTGACAGAGAACACGTTCAGCATTTATCATACCGTGATGAATGCGGGAATATCAACTTAACGTGTTAGGCGACACTAAACTAGAAATAAACCAGAGGCATATCATTGCCTTCACACAACAAACGAAATTCACTCACAAAGCAAATTCATGGGGTTCATAGCAAACTAAATCCCTAGTCACAGCACACGGCTAGTCTCGTGTGGTGACGGTGTGCTCAGTGGAGTGTGAGGACCTGTCGGCGTCCGTTGATATGATGTATGCCGCCCTGCAGTGGTGCCAGGAGGGGTCCGACATGGACACCCAGCCCTACATCCGCACCATCGAGTGGGAGATGCTCGACAAGCGGAAGTTCATCCCCATGTCGATAGCCAGCTCGTTCAGCATCCGGTGTCTGCTCTACCCCTTCACCGTCATCAAAACACGACTGCAGGTATGTCGGGCGATCAGCAGGCTGTGGGGACAAAAAGTGTCCCCCTTGTCTTTATCTCCGGAACCAAGTGTCGCAGCGAGACGCACAATGCGGCAATCCAAAGGTCTCCACGAGACGCATTTAGGACATACTGTATTTTGCTAAATTGAGGTCACGTGTCAGGTCAAGGTCAGTTCAAAGGTTGAAATCGAGACTTTGGGGCTTACCGCCTATGCTTTCCATTCAAAGACTTGGATTGCGACCAAAGTCCCTTGAAGTGTTTCTAATGGTATCAGCAGCATCATGTATGGGTAAAAAGCGAGATTTTTGGCAGGGGTCAAGGTCAAGATCAGGCCACAAAAGGTCAATATCACATTTTTTCTAGAAAGTCATACATGGCATGTTTCACAGGTCATTTTACACTCATAAATTAATTGTAATCATCATCTGACCATCCAAACTCATTTCAGTTGGGCTAAATTCACGTTAAGGTCAAGGTCAGGTCACATGAGGTCAAATTTACAAAATGAATAATTTTAATTATAAAGATATATATTTTTCGAGATCAGTTTTATATCACATACCCGATGGTACCATTTATTTTTCTGTATTTTGTTTACAAACCCCCCTAAAACGCATATTCCAAATATGACGTCACTATTTACCGTATGAAAAAATGAAGAGAGCAATTAGTCAGTCAAAAATAAAGATATCGCTTTGAAATTGTGCATGGGCATTGTTCATATGTAGTGAGTGACTTGATATATTATCCGGTTCAATGAATAATTTTGAAAATGTTGGTTTTGTGAGCATTTTTTCTTGAAATTTTTTAGGTCAAAATCCAAAATTATCACACACAAAGGCGAGATAGCCATTTTTTACCCCTTGCAATGCGATATGTTTGGCTTTTTTTATTGTATTTTAGTTTAAATGTGTGTTTTGTGCGACCTGTCGAACATATGCTGGTTTTATTGTAAAATTCGTGTGTAGTGACGTCACTAAAATACAAGTTTCTATAGAATATCTCGGAAAATTGCGTTTTTTCACGAAAGATGTCAAATTGATGTATGATGAGGGACCTAAAGTTTGAGCTCAATAGCCGTATTTTGCTCTGAGTTATCTTTAGTATTCGTCAGGGGGCAATATTCCCCCCCCCCCGGTCAAGCGTGAGTTAAGCACGACTCGGTTAATTTCATATAAAATATTCGCTATATTTTACGATTAACAACGTATCACCACAACTCCCTGACTTTTTTTCCGTTACTCCCGGCAGTTCCAGCACCACTGACTCCCCCGTCCCCCCTCCGCCTCCGCAGATTC
>JARBER010078506.1:0-11671 GCA_030265075.1 Balanus glandula | reverse complement strand
TCAAAGAATCAGAAACTCATTTTGTGAAAAGCTCGTTCAAATTTTGTCATTTTACCATGATTATCACCCCACCCTACCTCGGGCGGAGGAGATTGGCCCCCTATTGTGACGGGTGCACGGCACCAGCACAAGACGGAGAAGAGCTGAGGCTGGCTCAGCTCACCGCAGCTGAGCTAAAAGTGAGCGCAGCGCCGTGTGGGACTAGGCAAGGCACTGGGCAGACTGCGTATTGTGACATCGTGGAAAATGTTTAACCATCATGTTACATTAAGTGACCCGAAGCTGACCATCAAATGCTGAGAATAGCTTCGAGACGTCTATCGAAACGTGCCATGCACTGAAAAAAAATATTTTGTCATAAAGATTTTATTTCAACCATGCGCACAATAATGGATGTTTTGTAAGTGGTTGGGATGATTAACGTTTGTACCTTGTAAATATTGGTTGAATTACCTTACGTTTCAGCAAAACTAGTGACCACCTACTTTTTTATCCAAATTGAAAATGACTGGAAGAAAGTGGATGCAGTTTCACAGCGATCTTTATAAACGGTTCTGCAATCAATACGCCTGCAGACGGCGTGACCAGGAGTGCTGTCTAAACTACAAGCCGAGAATAGCCGATTGCTCCCTCACGATTGACCGCGCGACCGTGTCAAGACCAACAGATTTATTAACCTATATATTACGGTTCTCGTCAGGTTGAAGCAGAGGACAATTTATTACAAGACATATTACCAGCTCTTGCCTTGCAGGATATGCACAATGATGTGACGGCAGCTCAGGATCACCATTGCAAAGGCCTACAATTAAGACATATAGTCGTAAGTTGTGGGAATCAATATCAGACACAAGCTATTGCTGAGCAGATACACGACTTAACTTCGTAGAAATTAATGAAAATGGTTACTCGTATAATATAAGATATTATCTGGATCAGGGCACTATAAATTTCTGGATAGAGCAATTGAATGGACTTTCCGAGACAATGAATGTCATTTTCAGGAGCCACATTATTTGCTTTGTGACAAACTGATACTCAGTCTAAATGCGAGCGTTATCCCAAATCGTTTTATTGCTGAGTTGTAAGTCAGACCTTCACGGTTATTACAAGAAACCAGAATCTGTCAGCAGGAAGAACTGTACGAAACAAAAATGGATTCCAAAGACGTTGATACCCATAAGTGCACAGTGACGAAACGCTGCGCCACCAGTGATTGGAATGTCTACTGAGAAACGGCACTTCATATTGCATTGTTTAAATCGTCATAGACATTTGAAGCACTCTTAAATACCTAATGGTGTCAACTTAACGTTATTGCAAAGATGACTTGCACTGCTATTCTTTAATTTGCTAGGTGACTGACCGAGAAACAGCAAGTGCTTAACCAATATTTTAAAATTTCGAAATATAAATGGAACAAATATAACACAAAGAACATAACTAAACGTAAGATAAAAGACAGCCATATTAATAACGAAACATAATTTCCAGTTTATAGATTACAAAAAAGCTTAAATTATCAAACAAACGTAAGCGTTGAAACCATTCGTTTAATTTATGTCGTTGCATATATACTCTTTCAAGCTATATACATTCAGCACCTTGAGGCCACTAGTGATTCAGCACAGCTCCGATTTGCGGCTCTTCGTCACCGCGGCTGACCGTTTTTCTCCGTCCCCGAACACCGTTTGTCTGCGTCCCCTTCACCGTTTGTCTCCGAGTCCGGCCCGTTCACAGTTTGTCTGCGAACGGCGTGTCCGCCTGGCGGGCAGACTGCACCGCAGTACAATGCATCACGGCCGATAGACTGTACCGCAATACAATATGTATCACGGCCACTGCAAACCGGCGGACTCGGCCGCCGGCGGCGGTGTGGCGCGGCGCGGTGAAAAGACGTCAGCTTTTTGCCGGCAGCGGCGGTCGATTCTCGCGGAACTGATCTGACTGGCGGCAGAATGATGTACGAGAGGTAGGAAGCCCGATGGAATTGGGCCATCTCCTGAACCGCCCGAGCTGACAGACGGACTTCTGGCGGTGCAGTATCGATAGCTGGTACCCTGGGAACCGGTGGCTTCGGGCTCGAACAGATTAACTTGTGCCGGCCGTGGGGCGCATACCGATCACTGCAGGGTATAGAACACTGCCAATATATCGTAGAGATCGTCTGTTTCAGCGGGGCTCCGTTCACCAGGGTGGCGGTGACACATGACGGGGGATGTGACTGACGTGATAACTATGGCCGACCTAGTTACTGTGACTGACGTGCTGACTGTGACTGACTTGGTGCCTATATAAACTAACGTGGTGACTTTGACTGACGTGGTGCCTATGACTGACGAGCCAGGTGCATTATGAATGTTTTTATTCTTGCAGTGTGATTGGTTCTTCATTGTCCCAATTTATAATTTCACTAAGGTGAGAATTCAAAAAATGTTAATAAAGATATTTGATTACAACGTAAAAAAACGTAAGATATGAAAATGCATCAAAATGTGTAAGGATAAGAAAGATCTTGAAAATAGTTTATCACTGATTCGCTCTTTCTAAAAATATGTATACCAAAGCACATTAATATGTTACAAAACAAAAGCTTTAGGTAAATAGTAAAGTGGACTGTGTACTGTGTAGTATGCATACTGGATGCAGTTGTAATTTCCTCGTACACTATTTGCAAGCTATATACGCAAAGACTTGATTTTGAATACTGGTTTGTATTTTTCGGCTGGTGACGTTCTCAATAAACTTGGACATGATGCTTCTGCATTATTACCACGTTTATCTCAGAGAACTCTATTGACGTTGAGAAAAGAGCAGCTGCATTTCGATCATTCATTATATTCACGTAACCTCCAAGTCTAGTAAAGTGGTCTATTACGAGCACGAAAGCGGCGGGTAAAACGGATTTCCGTTCTTCAGCCAAATTTGGCCCATTTACTTGACACTGAACACTGCGCAGACCTAAAACAATTCATGGTGAATCGACTAATAGTTGAATAATCACATCCGGTTATGAATAATTACACGTGAATCGATTCCTTCCACGCAAACATCAAGATAAAATATGAATTGAATTATTGGCATTGGTATGATAATCAAACTAATCGTTCAAAACGATACCATCAATGCAAGAGCATGAGTTGCATGCATGGTACGAAGAAGGTAATATAAGTATAGGCAATAGGGTATGGTTGGCACTAAGTAGTTCATATGATGAAACACCTCAAACAGAGCATGCATGACACTGTTTCGATGAACCTCTCTAAAACATTTAAAGTCATTTATCCATCCCAATTCAATATTTGTTTATTTTCAGGGAATCTGCCAATACTTGCTCTATGTTAACTTCATCACATTTCATTAACTGATCTCTAACCGTTTCGGAAGTATTCAAGAAAACATTGGAGTATAACGAAAATCCCCCCCCCCCCCCCATGCCACTAATAGGGTTACCCAGGCAACTATCACTGCCACAAGACTGCATGGCTTCATTCAGCCCAACCTGAGTTTCCATGTATGTTAGTGGATACTTCAAGACGTCTATAACACATCAATCAATGTTAGTGGAGTCGGATTTCGTGGCCCCAAACTGGCGGCAATGTCATCGGACTATTCACCGCAGAGCTGACCGCAGTCCCGTCTGCGGAGAATCGATGACGACCTCGCCGGCCAGCGGCAGCGCAATGGCTGACAATCAATCAGCACAGCAGCAGCAGTGGCCGCATTAGACAATCAATCAGTCGGATGGCTGCCGCCCTGCAGCAGGAGGTGTCAGCAGCTTAGTGGCGTGATCGCATTAGTGACCAATCACAGAGCTGATGTGAGTGGCGACAGCATGCCACAGGATGATGACGTAGCTAGACCGAACATTCACAGCTCTATTGTTACTATCGATTAAGCTCTTACACTCATGAGAAGAACGTCTTGCTTTCACTTTTATATTTCTCGAAATTCTAAACAAAAGTTTAAGGTAAAAAAAACAAATGTTTCAGCGCTATAGTGGCTTGTACTCACTAAATAGGAAAAGAAAAACAAACTAACACCACTCATCTCACTGAGAAAAGCGCCACGATGAGCGCTAAAATATTTGCCTTAGAGCTTAACATATTTTTGAAAATCCCGAAACATAAATTTGATAAAATGTACTACCTACGTGATATAAGTTTGTAGTATATAACGTCTGATATGTTAGATGTTAATTGTTACCACAATCATACAATAATTAATGTAGACTGGGGTAATCAATAACATGATAATATTTGTTTTTATATATCAACAAAGACTTAAATACAGGATCGAAAACTCCTTCGTTGTAACGACATATGGCAATTTATAAGAGCAAATAGCATAATTTAACAACGAAGTTCCATTCCGTCACTACATTGTGGCATGTCTAGGTAAAAAAGCTTCAAGATATTGTATTGTATTGAATCAAAACTGCCAGAAGGTCTAGATAGAGAGCCCACACACGGAACAAAAAGACACATACATGTACGGTAAAGCAATATCATAAAGTGTAAAGTGGCCCTTAAAAGCGTTGAAAAAGAAAAAACAGCTGGTGGAGGTAAAAGCCTGAAAGTAATTAATTCATATAAATTTGACCAAGACAAATCTCAAAATGTAGCCGAGGCACACAGTAGCTGCCCTTATCGTATACGTGCCCTGATCGTTAGTGAACATCAATATTTCGGAACAAAAAGAGCGCGACGAAAGAAAAAACAGTCCGAGGGCTGCTAAATGTGAGGGAGTTTACCAGCTGTGATAGACGGACCAGAAATCCTCTTCTCACACAGTCCACTTTCGCGAGGCACGTGAAAGAGTTCAGGGAGCCGCGTGCGTCGTCCTAAAGCCGATAATGGAAACATTCCCACAAGTTTGGCGCAGTTCAGGCGGCCACCAAACACAGAACGCATAAGCGTAAGAGTTGTGTGAACGAAACTCGAGCTGACAGATGCGGAGCCGGATCGCTCAAGTAGTGACCTGTAGTCAATGGGTGGACACGCTGTTTGAGTTTTTGCTCCCAGTCACATCGGGAATCGATGTTGCGGCGCTCGAGTCTACGTAGAGACAGATGGAACTTGACAGCACACGCCACTACACTCCCAAGCCATTTTCAGAACTCGGTTGCATTATTTGCTCTTATCTGCTACTTGCTTTCCTGTTGGCTATCGAATATTGTATCAATGCACAGCTCAGTGCATGTGGTCTTATCCGCGTCACCGCTGTCTGTCCCCAAGGTCGTCGATAACGGCGACGGCTAGCTGGCCCGGCTCGACGAAGGGTATAATAATACACCGCGCCTGGTCGAGGCACGGTGAGCCGACGATGGGAAGAGTTGACTTGGGACGTGGCACAGCTGTTCCGCCGAACACTACCACGACGCTGATTGGTTGATGTTTGCTCTTTATCTTCTAGAATCGGTAGAACTTTGAACGGCTGAGCGTGGGCTCCCATAGTAATAGCACAAACCCGAATGAAAAAGTCCAACCAGCTGAAACAAACACGTGCAGACCTAAGCGAACCAGAGCACTGGAAAGAAGAAGGTCTGTAACGAGTCATCGACTGTGTTTATGGAACTTAAACATTATATTTGTTGCTAGAGATGTTTCCCAATGTTCCAATGGGGAGCATTTCTAGCAAAACATTGCATGTAAAAGTTTAGCATGAAACTTGTTAATTATACATGTTTAAAATATCGTTTCAGGAAAACTTCGAAATAATAATATGTCAACATCTTTTGGTAAACAAAACAAGCTTCATGAAGACTTTAATATGCGATTAAAATTAAAGTTTTTTTTCCGATTTTTGTGCATTTTTGCGATTTTTCGGCTACAAATGTTTCCTGGTTGACCGAAAATCGCTTGTAAAAGTACGCACTGAAACTTGTTTACCAAACATATAATACATTATATTATTTTACAAATTCCATTAAAGAGCAAACATAAATCGTGCAACGGCTAGTGCCCTGTTATTGATCAACTCGACCTACATTGGATACAAGCGAACTATTATACTTCAGTAAAGGTATCAAACAAGTATGACTCTAAAAATTACTTCAGCTGTATTTGTGATGGGTATTCAATTTCATATCACCGGAGTGTATACAATACATATAAATAGCTATCAACTAACGCCGACAAGTTATCAGCATAGCAGCGCCGACCAACCGAAAAGAACCCATGCCGAACATGCTGTATTAGACGCCGTTGTAGGCCACTGAAATGGCAGCTGCCGCAGGCTGGTGTGACGACACTGGCCGTGTGTCTTGCGTGACGTATCAACGTCGGCCAGCGACTGTGGACTCTGGGATTAAAACACTGAACTACGGACGGACCTAAGGCGGATTTCATTTGACTTCTCCAACCTTCAGGTCGTATGGATATGGGAACTGCCATTCGGAACTTTGCTTCAATTAACGGGATTGGGAAATATGGGCGTTCCGGTAGGGAATGTAGTATACCCAAGAATTTCAGCATGGGACGCCCCTGAGGGGCTGCTAGATTGAATTGACATTTATCCGACGACAGAAAATCAGGCTTTGCTTGGTGACATTCAACTGACTGTCACCAGCAGTTGTCAGACCAAGTATCAGTGCGGTAATTTGTACTGTTTGTAGAGCGGATTATCGCAGCCAAGCCTCTCGGCGGCAGCTGTTGCCGCCTCAGAGCACTGAAGATCGGCGGGTAATTCGGCGCACTGAACCGTAGGCCCGGGCTTAGTACCAGCAGAGCTTCTCCAAGCCAGCCAGACCCTCCCCCCTCCCCTGCCAGGAGCGGTGCGGCAGGATGTCGACACTAGAGCTGACCATTTCCGCGACACAGGCCCGCTTGTCAGAGCGCTGAATGCCGCTGGTGATGGACGGATCGGTCAGAGCAGTGGGAACTCACCTCACCCGACGCCGGCCGCGCGCCCTGCGTTCGGCGCGCCCCGGCCGGCGGCACGGGGAAGCGCTGCCTCGGCCCGGCTGATACCGCCGCCCCCCGCTGGGGCTGCGAGGGCTGCGTCAGATGGGCCGAAGGGGGAGCTGAGCCAAAGGCCGGCACGTGTCCGGCCGGGCCGGACGTGCGCCGAAAATCAATATTGGCGATGCAATTACGCCGTCCGAGAGGGGTGCCAGGCTATTTTAATGCTGAAAAATCATCCCGCAGCGTTAGTGCAGCGTAAAAATCATACTTTATTGGGTTTCTCTCAGCTGGGTAGGACCGCTGCTTCCCCAGAAACGTAAACAGTCACCCTTGACGGTATTGCGACACAAAGTTCATGATTTATTCAGGCGGTGGCACGCAAACAAGTCGCGAGTGCGGCCCGCTCCACAACAACCCGGCAACTTGCCGTGCGACCTGCGCGCAGACCGTGCTCGCAAAATAGCCTAGTTGGACACTCAGTGTCTTCTCGCCGACTGTTCACAACATGTGAAATCCTCTCAGAGACCGGGAAGCGGATTTACGATACCATGTGGGCCGTTGCTTTCGGCTCAAACGTTTGGAGAGGCAGTCTTCAAGAGGATTTGTGAAGCACTACTGCAGAATAAGAGGAGGGAAAGAATACCGGATGCAAGTGTATGTCAGCTTTGTTTTTTATCGAGCATTTGGTGTTGGAATAAAGTACGAGCCTGAGCCATATTGACACATGCCCCCATAACATAAACTAACATAGTGGCTCAGGTTATCTATGCCAAACATGACATCTCAAAATTAAAATAAACATTTTGTGCAATTCCATTAACTTAATGTGTTATATAGATACGCGGGAGCGCCCACCCTTTCCCATGGGACTTATTTACTTTAAATACCTTTTTTCTCAAGTCATCTTTGCATAATACATACAGTATAGATAGTATAGGTAGGTAATATAGTAACAGCACAATATAGATTACCTGGTTGTTTAGTCATCACGTTACGATACGTTAATTATGTGGGTCACAATGCATCCAAAAGTTCAAAAGGAACAACAACTTTGCCTCCGCGACACTTGATTGGCACTGCACCGCTATATCATTCCCGATATATCGCCGGTGAGCTCAAACTAGTTGCTTAGAATTCCGCTGCGTACAGCAGCAACTAGCAGGTTGTTAATGGGGGAGACTACATAACTTTGGGGGAGACTGTACATAACTTTGGGGGAAACTGTACTGCTGAGATCACTCGGCAGTCGGCACTCAACACGCACCACAGGAACAGTGAACTCATCTCAGCAGGAACTGTGCCTCCTACCTGTATCCAAGTCGCTGGCGTCTTGGAAGTTAAGTATATCGTAGTCGTACGCCTGACTCTGGCCCCCGACAGTCCGCAGCACCGCCAGTGTCACCACTGCCGTCACCGCTGCCGTCATACAGGGCACCGGACACCGTCTCATGGCGCAGCCGCCGTGCCTATGGCGCAGGTGCCGTGCCTATGGCGCAGCCGCCGTGCCTAACGAGCGTCACCGACAGCCCGGCGGCGAGCAGCTGATGGCAGCTGCCGGCAGCACGCCGAGGCAGGCCGGCATCAGCGGGGCACGACCGCTTTATTGAACCGCTGCCGGCACCGGTCAGCCGCCAGACGGGTCAGACGGGTAGACGGTCAGACGGCAGACGGCTCAGACGGCAGACGGGTCAGACGGTCAGACGGCTCAGACGGCAGAAGGGTCAGACGGCAGACGGCAGACGGCTCAGACGGCAGACGGCAGACGGCAGACGGCTCTGACGGCAGACGGCAGACGGCAGACGGCAGACGGCAGACGGCAGACGGGTCAGACAGCAGACGGTTCAGATGACAGACGGCTCAGACGAGAGACGGCAGCAGCAGCGGCTAAGAGGAGGCTGACTCTTGAGACGCTGAGACCCGGGAGTGGAGCGTCTGACCCGGACGAGGCACCGGCACGAAACTCCAGACGGCCGGCCGGCAGACTGGCCTCCTGAAAACACAGAACAGAACGGCGTCAAAATGACGATCGTCAGTCAACTCAGCTGAGTGATATTGACAATATGATACATGTTTATGGAAAGGACAATGCTTCTTACTCCTATTAACATTTTCCAAGAGTAAAAATATCGTCAGGAAGCGAGTGGCGTGCTTGGGTTTATATATATAGGGTTCTAGCATAAGCCTTCCTCTTCCTTTACACTTTTTGCCTTGGACTTCTTGAACAAGAAAAATAAAAACCGATTCGCATTTTATTTGTTAGGGTTAAAATGGTACACTATGCAAATACAAGATTTGGAAGAAGTTTTGATTTCTCTTGCTTGTTCTATTAGGCTCCTGTTTACCTCTTTTAGTGGCAGGGGGCAGACAAGACCACTTGATATCTTCTGATCTACTCCTCCGATTTTGAAAAGTCTAAGATTTGATTTCCCTTAACATGATCTACATTTTTAAAGACAACAAAATATATAATCGTAAATGGGGGTAAGAGGGGAAGGGCAAAAACATTATTAAGGTATATTTTATCCAACACAGCTGCCATTTGTATGAACTAATTTCAACACAGCTTGCGTTGACCGATAAAGATTGAGTTGGACATTGTTATATTATGACTTCTTTTAAAAGTTTAAAAATCAGAGGCGACTGCAGATTACTAAATGTAATCTGCAGTATGGAAAGAACAAGTAGTTGCAGTATTTTAAGAATAAGGAAAGTGAAAAAAACGGAAAAGAGTATGCGAATAAGTTTTGTTGAAGTTGAAATCGTCCGGAACAAACATTCAATATTCGTATATTTTATGAATAATCTAATTTTTTACCCGATTTTCGTAACCCTAAATATTTTTGATTTTCCGTTATTTTGTATTATTGGAATCAGTACATTCGATAATATGGGAAAAGATGTGTCCCCGAAGTTTCTAAATAAGAACCCTAAAGTGAACCGCCCTAATGTACAGTCTTTACATGATGGGTGAGTCCAATGGTTAATGGACGAAACGCGTAGCGTCAAGTCTATGACGAAGGTTCATCATTGTAAGAGCTCATGCATTGATATATACTATATAGTGCAACTTCACAATCTATTTAATTGTTCGATGTTTTCAACATCAAAATGGAATACTTAGTAATACACACACTGAGGTCAGTAAACCCATAAACACATCAATATATCGTGGCTATGTATTCGAGTGACATGATTTTGTGCATATTATGTAATTTGTATTTCCTTCGTTTATGTATAGATTGAACGTATATTCACATCATTCGCATATAACTCATTATCACGATTAGCCCAATCAAGCTTTGAGACTTGTGACATCGACCTTGTTAACGCAAATACATTATACAAAGGAAACACCTTTATCACACAGTGTGTACGGTGTACACGTGCTAGAAAGTGTTTACAAAGCTACATTCGACACTAATCCGTAAAATCTTGTTGATAAAAGCAAGATCAACTTGACAGCAGCTGAGCAAAAGTACCTACCTACTATTCATACTTCTGATATGAGGTGGAGCTCTAAGCAAAAACCTGCGGTAAATCCCCCCCCCCCCCCCCATGGCGTCCCACCCATATATATAATGCCAGCATTACCGGGAGTATGCTGGCATCATTTCTGTTTCAACTTTGGTTCATGTGACGAGCTAACGACTGCTGTAATGGATCACCTAGACGCTGCCTATTGATATTCCGCCCTATCGAATTAGCAGGTCCTCTGTCTACACGATCCACTTTATCCTGGAAATTGTCATTACCGTGAGCCAGTCTGTCCCTGGCGACACAGTCGGTTCGATTGTTGTATCGTCTGTCGGTCTGTGTAAACGCTGGCCAGCTGCCAGGCCGGGGTGGGGGCGGTAGGGGGGACGGTTGGGGGGGGGGGCACTGCTGGGACGGTGACCCGGTGACCTGACCCCGGCCGGCTGGGCGATGAACGGCAGCCGCTGGGCGTATGAAGCAGAAGATGGGGCAGACATCCATCCATCCACATCATTCACGGCGTGATGACTACCTTTCGCTGATCAGCAAAAAGCGTTCTGTCCTTGTCATCTCAACAAGACCTCTTCCGCTCTGGTTAAATAACAAACAAACATTTATAGAAAGTCTATCACTGTTGATATGTCAGCGGCTATCAACGAGATGAGAGTGACCGGCACTGACCCAGTGACCGCGGCTGCAGAGACGGCGGCCGCCACCGCAGCTGATTGGCTATCAGACCGGGTCGATGGCAGCGATTGGACGGCGGTTGGTGGCTCTGATCTGTGGCTCCGAGAACTATCCGATTTTGTCGGACCATACCAGCCGACCCGAAACAGTCCCGAGTGTCGCTAATCCGAGGCTAAAGGAATCGTCTGTTCACCCGGACTGAATCTGATATGTATCATGTCTAGTCTGCCTTCATCTGGCAGGTATCCTGTTTACTCATACTTCATCTGGCAGATCTCATGTCCACCCTGAACACATATTGAAGATCTAGGTGATGAAAAGAGGGGGTATCAGCTGACTGAGATTCCTTGGAGCCAACCACACTGGCGGATCCCCATTCCCCACGCACAGTCGCACGTGCGCTGAGCTGGGGTTGGGACATCACGTGGCCTGGTTCTTACGCCCTTACCTTTATGAAAGTATGTACATTAGGGTGTGTCGTCAATCACCGAACATGCTCTTCACCCACTTTTATCATGCCCTAGCCTCCCAGAACCCATGTGATACAACTCTTTTTTCGTAAAAATCAAAACTCGATCTGCCGTCGGCGAAAAACAAAACACTGA
>JARBER010078395.1:0-11673 GCA_030265075.1 Balanus glandula | reverse complement strand
CGGCGGCGGTATTGTGGGCTAGCGGTCGTCGCGTCTCTGGGGCGGCCGCCAGGGGCCGCGGGCGCTACAGACACGGTGGCCGCCGCCGCCTCGCCGAATAAGGCCAGCCGCCTCCTCTTATAAAACGGCCGCGCCGCAACGGAGAGGTACAGTGCGACTTCAGCAGTCCAGCAGTTCAGTTGTCATTTGTAGTAGGCTAGTCCGCCCAGGTACGTGGCCAGCAGTGACTGTGAGCTCTCTCGAGGAAGCGGTGGCGGCGGCGGCGGCGGCGGCGGTGGTGGTGGTGACCAGTGCGAGGACTCGGTGCGGGCTGACAGACGGCGGGACTGTGAGGACGGCAGCAGTTCGCGCTGTGCTCGACCCTGCAGGCGCCGGCTGACGTTGGAGACTTCAGAGCGGCTGATCATTCTCCCTCCCCGAAAGCTCTCAACAGATATAATATCTTTTGATTTAACGTTAACAGCGGTTTAATTCCGCTGTGTATCTAAAAAAGTGCAAATCAGCTTGCTATCTGAATGCATTGCATCTGCATTCGCCTAATATAGCTTCTAAATTCATTCAACGTAGTCAGTACTGCCTTAACAGCGGTGTCCTTCCATGTGCTCATGCATTTGCCATGAGACGCATTATCGCTTAATTTTACATTCAACACCGCTTAAATACATAAATTTGCATATCATTACACATTTACTACTATTGCTGGTCAACACGTTTCATTCATAACCGGCTGAGCCGGTCACCCCGACACCAGTTGAACTTGACAATGATCCGGTTCCTGTTGCCGTACTATACGGCGGCTGGTCAGCCCGGTTTTTCTGCAGTTTCCGAGTGGCCCCCTCCATTGATCAGTCGTGCTGAGTCTGCACCGCCGGCCGTGGCCCGCAGCGCTGTCCTGCCGTCCCCGGTTCAGCGGGTCGCCCCACCTGAGGTCACACCCCGGCCCCGCAGACCACCGGACCACGCCGGGACCGTCCGGGGGACCGGTGGTCCTCCGGTGGTGTGGTCTGGTCTTCACCGACCGCCAACGCCCGCTCCGCTCCGCTGCCTAATATCGCCGTCAATTTAGCTGCCGTCTGCTTTTTAATGGCAGTCATTTATTTGCTCGTAGCCCTTATATTTTGTGTTTCTTTTCAAAGCTTTACTTGCTGTGATCAATCATTAACATTAAATTAACAAAGTATTGTTTACATATTTAAAGTATTAAATATTTAACTGTATAATAATTATATTTTATATTCTTATATTTTATATTATACTAGTATGATAGCCATTTCCTGCATTGATTCATCTTCAGCTAATAACGTAATTCACAAGGAAGTGGCTCTATTCTCATCACATACATTTCCAGTGGCATCGCATCCCGGTGCCACCCTCAAATTCTCGTTCGTCTGTCTACATGTGTACCATACTGTGCAGAGCTGTACAAAGCTGTATAGGCACCTGTCGCACCCATCTGGCGCGTGCACGGCTCCGTTCGCGGACCGACTTCTCCATTCCCCGTCTCCCAGAGCGTGCGTTTCCCGTCGGGCGCGTGCGGCGACTTGCAGTAGCGTGCGGCTGTGACGTGTCGTCACACCTCACCCTCCGCTGGTCGCTGCTGCCCCCGGGAGACCCCGCTGTACAGACGGGGAACAGAGGCAGTGGGACCTCAGCCGGCGCTGACCGGTCACCGGGCGCCGTCCGCCGCGTGGCGGGCGGGTTCAGTGGCCGGTCGGCCGCCGGCGCTCCGTCGCCGTCCCGTTACCGCTGTGTGGTCAGACCGACCGCGAGGCGGTGACGTGACGGCAGCGCACGAGCTAGCGGAGCCGCCGCGTCGCCAGCCCCCGCTAATCAGCCACCTGTACAGTGTACATACATAGCCCTCAGCGTCTCTCGTGCACTTGCAGGCCGCCAGAATGAACCGCACCCTTTTCGCGTTGGGAGTGCTGCTCCTTGCCGGCGCCGCTCAGGCCAGCGAGCTTGCCAATGTTGACCAGGCTGACTCCCGCTTCCTGTTCGACGACAACGCCACCACCTCCCTGTCCGTGTCCCTGCAAAACCTGGCCATCGGCCTGTTCGCCCTGCTCGCCCTCGGCCTGCTGTTCGCCGTGCTCTCCCTGTTCCTGTTCTCCGGCGGTGAGGAGACCGGCTACTCGGGCTCCTCCGCCTCCAGCTACGGCTCCTACGGCTCCGCCAGGGCTGCTGCGTACGTATACATACGACATGGTCGGCTTCTACCGGCCGACAGGGTGGTGGTGGGAAAATAAGACAGGGCGCGGAGGCATCGCACCCGGCCGCCGCGCTGTGCATGCTTACAGATTGGACAACATGATGACACTGTCAGAGGTAAGACGGACATTTACATAAACACGATTCCGAACATCATGTGGTGACGGCATACAGACTCTCATGCGCTGAACAGAGCAATGGAGACATTGCCGTACAAACAGCAGCAAGACAACTGGCGACACGCAGGCGACATGAAGATTTACATGAAGATTTACACGAAGATTTGCGTGTCTTACATGGCAGCGACGATCCACGGCATTTAGCCAGTCATCCTTTCCGGCCCGTGGCCACAGTTCCCATGCAAATTGCAAACTTTCTCCACGTATCAGCCTCACTGGTCTCACTCTTAACTACCCCAGCTACCGCGTGCCTTCTGCAGCGTCATTCCGAGCCCCGTTCTCAACCGCGTGCCCTGTTTTCAGGAACATCACCCAACATGTTGACCCACGTGCTGCTCGCCGCTCTGTGCTCGTCGGCACTGGCACAGAACGCCGCCCTCGAGGTCGAGGACCCGTCAGACGCACGTTTCTTGTTCAATACGTCCAACCTGAGCGTCAGTCTCAACTCAGTATATGCCGGCCTTCTGGCTATCCTGGGCGGACTTGCCCTGCTGGCCGGCCTTGCGTACCTGCTGTACCTGTTGTCGGGTGACACCGAGACGGGTTACAGCACCGGCTCGTCTTACAGCTCCGGCGGCGGCGGCGGCTACAGTGCCCGCTCGGCGTACGTAGCTCCTCGACAACTCGCTCGGCTCATAGCATGCATGCCGCTGTTGCAGATCGCAGCATGTTGCTTTACGTTTGGCTGTGTGCGCTTGTTGCTGCTGCCTGCGCTGAGGCGACGCCGCCGACTGCGCAGTCGCGGCTGTTCTTTCTCGGCAACACGTCGGGCCTGACCATCAGCCTGAACTCGCTGTACGCTGCGCTGCTCGCCGGCCTGGCCGGCCTGCTGCTGCTTGCTGCCCTCGCTTATCTGATTTTCCTTCTGAGCGGGGACACCGAGACGGGCTACTCGGGCTACTCCGGCAGCTCCGACGGCTACTCGGGCGGCTACTCGGGTGGCTACTCGGGTGGTCACTCGGCCCGCTCCCGCTCGTACGTACTGCCCTGTGCGGCGACCTCACACACGCAGTCAGTGGCACCGGCACCCCTCAGGCTCACCGTGTCGGGAGGGAGGGAGGGAGGGCATCAACAGAGAGGCGCTGGCGGAACAGGTGAGTACTTTTCAGGTCGGCTCGGAGTCGGAGGAGTACGATCCTCTGCCTATCCTGACCCGCATGTCTGGACTCGCCTGATGGCGTCCACTAATACTCTCAACAAAACTAACAACTATATCTATTTTGATATTTACTTAATTACCACTCTATCATCGCGTCAAGAGGCGGTTCATTCTCTGCGCTTGAGCGCACTAAGAACCCCTTCACCTACTAACATGCACCGATCTTCATCCTTTGCAGACTAACAACACATCATGAGGGCACCCATTCCCCTAACAGCCGCCGTCAGCGGCATCCTTCACATCACGGCGGCGGTCTCGTCACCTCTCACCTCCTCTCACCTCCTCCCGACACCTCTCACCTCATCTCGCGATCACTCCTCTCTCAGCTCTGTCACTTCTCGGCAGTCTTTGTCAGATGTTTCTATCGACATCCCCTCACTTTTCCTAGCAGCGTTAACTCACATCACCATCCTGCTGTTGATCCCGCCGATGGTTTCGTTCTTCTCCGAATTGCTCCGACGCATCAAGGGTCCTGGAGCAGGGTACGATAGGGTTGACTCATCAGAGTACGAGTATGACTACGACTACGACTCTGGCCGCGACCAGAGCAGGTGAGTGCTTCGGTGCTGGTAACTAACGCTTCTCCACCGGCTAACCAAGCGTGTCTGGATATGTGCCCGTGTACAAAGGCCTCCCTGTGAATATCCCCTCCTTCACTCGTCATCCAGCTCTCACGCACTCTTCATTTCCAGGAACCATGAGCCAGCTTCTGATCCTTGCCCTGCTCTGTGTGTCTGCCGTGCGTGGCTACGAGGTCTCCGACTACGAATCAGACTCTCTGGATGAGGGCATCGACCCGCGTTTCATCTTCCTGAACGCCACCGGCTCGCTGATCCCGCTGAACGCCGCGTCGCTGCTCGCCTCTCTCGGCCTGCTGGCCATCCTGGCTCTGCTCGGCATCGGACTCTGGCTGCTGCTCGGCAGCCTTGGCAGCAAGTTCTCTGGCGGCTACGGCGGCGGCTACGGCGGAGGCTACGGCGGCGGCGGCTACGGCGGCAACAGAGTCAGCGGCGGATACGAGGGCGGCTACTCGGGAGACAGTTCCTACGCCAGCTACGGCCAGGCCAGGTACAGCCTCCAGGACGCTGTACATACCGGCCTGCTGACCTGCTGCACAAAGCTGGAGCTGTTGTAAAGAGGGAAGCCCACCCGGACTCCAGCCTCCTGTATATGCTGCTCCTGCACAGAGGGACGCCCAGCCGGGCTTCAGCCCACTGTACACACTAGTACAGTCTGCAGTACAGCTGTCAGACTTGCACAAACGCCCGACTGCTGTATATATAGCGCCTTTCGGCGTGCTCCCCATCTAACTTCACCACCGCGCACCTGTGGGCAGCCGCTCTGCTGCTCCGCTGGGGACCGAGCCGGCTCTCTCAGCCGGCTCCTGATCATCTGTTCTCTGTTCGTAGCATGTTCAGCCAGCTCGCAGCCGCAGTTGTTGTACAAATGCTGCTGATGACGGCAGCTCAGAGGTCGTCGGTGACGTTCTCCGCCAGCGATGCGCTCGGCGGTGTGCCGGTGGACCGTGTCGGTAACAGCCCCTACCTGGTATCCCGCGGCGACCCGGCCCCGCCTGCTCGCCTCGCCGACCCCCGAGTCGCCTCGGCCTCCGGCGCCTTCGTGGCCCAGCCGCCCGCCGATTCCGCCGACCTCTCCGCCCCCTCAGCCTACTCCTCCTATCCACCCTACAGCCCCGTCCCGTACCCTCCGTACCCGTACCCGTACCCGTACCCGCAGCTGGCCTACTCCACCGCCGCCCCGACCGCCTCCTATAACGACGACACCTCCCGGCTGTTTGGCAACATCGGCCAGGCGTTGAACCCGGCCAACCTCTTCACCTGCCCGCACGGCAACATCGGCTGCGTCGTCACTAAGATCGCGGCGGCGCTCTTTGTGCTGGCGGGCATCGGGCTTGCGGTGTACTTGGTGTACGCGCTGGTGACGGGCAAGCTGGGCTCTGCCGGCATCCTGGGCGGCCTGGGCAGGTAAGCCGTCGGACACGAGCTGCCGAGCCACTGACCAGCACCTCCGTCGGAAGACGCACATCTAACCGAAGACGATCCTGCTGAAGACGCTAACAGAAGAGGCGACCCGCGCTAACTGGATTGTGCATAGCTCCTGAGCACTGGAGACGTCGTCGCTCCATGTACCATAGAGCACCGCTCAGGTCGTCTGACCTGACCTGACCTGACCCGCCTGTACCATACCCCGCCTCTGGCCAGTCATCCTCCGCCGACGCCTTTGTCATGGCGCCGCATATTCTAACGCCTTGTGTTTCAGCCACTCTGATGGGGTACCGCGGCGTACCCGGTACTGTCGGAGGTACCTCGTGCTCTGATTGGGTGGAGGGGAGCATGGCTGGGTACATCTCTGTACCGCAAACTGCCAGGCCAGTCGCCTGGCCTGGTGCGCTTTGCTGCTTGCCGCTTGATGTTGCATCTAACGATGTTTGGCTTCGATGCTGCGCTGTAGTCTGCTGATAGTTCCTGTGTGTGACAGAGTGATTTGGCATGCTGCTTTTAAAAACAGCTATTTTACTCTTGTAACGTCAATAACTGTTTTTGCTTTGCCTCTAAAAGAACATTTTCAGCTTTTGCACTTCGATATCATTAAAAGTAGTTTTTTTCATTTGCTTAGTTCTCTTCTTAAGACGCACTAAAGTAACGTAAAGCCTCCTGTTCTATCTGTTTTCCACTGTCTGACGTTTCTGTCCAATGCCAGGTCTGCTGACCCGTACTCCGCCATCTGGGACAAGATGTCCGTCCTCGACTGGATCGCGATGGCTGAGGAGGTGAGAGTTCACTTCAGCGCTGCATGCATCATTTACTGGTTTTTCTGCGCCTCACGCTTCACTGTCAAGGTTACAACCTGCGTGCCGGCTTCAGCCGTGCGTGACATGCCATCCCGCGCATCTGACGCGCCTCACGCTTCTGCGCCACGTTAACGCCCCTCCGCTCGACAGGTCTACCGCAACTTCGACGCCACCAGCATGGACTGCCAGAAGCGCCTGGTCTGCGAGCTGCACCAGAACGAGAACACCTGGGGCACCACCGCTCGCAAGATGAACGACGCCTTCAGGTGAGCTCCTCGCCCCAGTCGCCGACAGCGGCCGGCACCGACCGATGACCGGCACCGCCGTTGATTAGCTTCGATTCCAATTGGATGCGCTTTCTGAGCGCAATTAGTCTGTAAAGTAGCTTGACAGCCGTAAAAAGTGTCGGCTATATATGTCACCAGCCTCATTCACAAGGAGGTCAGTGTGTGGCGCTATTCGGGCCGATCCCAATCAAGTCGCCGCTCGTCACAGTGTGCCGTCCCAGATAATAGACGGTGTCTAGTTACACTGTTCTGCCTCTCTAGCCAGCGGCTAATGACCGAACGTGGCTCACTTTCCCACGCGGTGGTCCACTTAGCGAGGCCCGAAGCGGGTCAGCGGGCCTGCCCTTCTGGCCCACAATCCGACTACCGTTAGCTGGCACATAGCGGCGCGGCCCACCGCCGCAGGCAGCGACCTCTATCGACGCAGCGGTGCTGCCATCTTATGCCGACTCATGCTGACGCTGCGTTTTCCGCGCTTCACAGCTACCTGCAGTACATGGAGCTGCTGAACCTGCCGTCCGAGATGCGCCTGGTCCTGGACGAGTACATGGACGCCGCCAACAAGGGCCGGACCAGCCAGAAGAGCTGCGAGGAGCACTACAACCAGTGCCAGTTCAGCGTCAAGAGCCTCATCACCAAGTACAATGGCTCAAACGCCATCTAGACCCTAGCAATTCGGCTTCCAACGTCTGACGACCACCCCGTTGTTAACTTATTGATAGTTATTTATTGACGCGTGCGACAGAATGACACCAGTGACAGAATGCCAAATGACGAAGACATTGTGTTGAACTGTGACTCATGACAAGACTGTGAACGGGCGAGCGACTGTGTACATAGCAGACGCACGACGAGCGACGCGCGACATAGGATAGTCTGACTCATTCGAATTCTCATACCCATCCCGTGTGATGTGCGGTAGAGATGTAGCAGTTCCGCCACGCAGTATTCATGCATTCGTAACGAGTAGTCCTCATTAGGTACTAGTGCCGGCGAACCATGACTATGGCGGCTGGTAGACTCGCCGTCAGGGGGCGCGGCGGCCGGCTCTCAGTATGAGAGCGCGGCTCCTCGCGCCGCCCACATCCACGTGACAAGCGACTGTGACTTATAGTTTGTTGACCAGTACTTGGTGGGTCTTGCTCATGCCTCTGACAGGGATTGTTCGTTGTTACCTGTTGTGGTTTTCTCGGACGTGTGACGTTAAGTGACGCCTCGGATATTACTGTGTGTTATTTATTGCATCGGCTCGACACCATTGACGTGATACTGCAATGCGACGAGAAGGATGGCAATAAACTCCTCTTCATATATACGATCAATGGCGTTTCAATGGTGCGAAAAGAGCGGGCGACACATGGGCATGCTTGAAAAGCTGAAGTATACACGACAGTAAGAAACGGCTTTTATTGAGCCGAAAGCTGAGCATCAGGTTGAGGTTTTCATCAGGTTTTCGAACCTGAGCATCAAAACCTGAACAGAATAGCATAGTGCTAGGACACAACATAATACTAAACAGGAGTGCAAAGAGCGCTATCATCAAAATCCGAAAACAAAATACACATCGACAGCTTGCATAATAAATATAAAAAACTTTACCAAACATGTCCGCTTTAGCACGACATCGAAGTCAATGCATTTCTTTAATACAAGCCATTTGCTGATTTTACTTAACAGTGTACAAACTTCAACATATTGCCGTGACTTGCAGATCAAAATGTGTGTTGGCTTCTACAACTGGAAATCAGCAATACAATGTGGAAACACGTGTAAGCTGCGACAAAATGGAGGACGGCACATTGTCCAAATGTTTTGTTTGTCCGGTCACGTGGCGACACAGCTCGGTTTCTCTTCCCTCGGGAGTTGCGACAGCTTTTCAGACGGGGAAGACGCCCTTCCCTCCCCTCCCCGTCCCTCCCCGCCCCTCTCCGCCCCTCCCATGTCGCCTGATGGATCGCTTGGCACTAGATCCGGGTTTCTCTCTCCCTCTCTCTCCTTCTCTCTCCCTTCACCCGCCTACTTTCCCGACCCAGTCCGGTCCGACCCCCCCGGGACCACTGTGCTGGTCACACATGGTGTCCCGCCAGTACCGAGTTTCGAGCTGGGTCAACACTGCGTTTGTAACAGGGCCGGAAGAAATGCTGTTTCGGCGTGTACAGGAATGCACGATACTATGCTGATTCGAACTGGCTGCAGCTAGGACTGATAGCGTATCAGTGGATATTTGTACTAGGTGTTAGAAGACAGGACTACTGCGACCAAAATATAACTTCGTCTGATCTTTCGTATCCCTCAGATGCGTATCCAGCTAAGAACCAGCTACATTTGAGCCAGCCTTTCACACTTTATCCTACACGATTCTCCTGAACTGAAAGCTACATGGAGCCGCTTGGTGGAGCCGTCTCACAATGAGCTGCAGTATACCGGCCTCGGTTCTGTCACGGGTGGGCGGTGCACTTCACCACCGAGCTCGGGCCGCCGAGTTTCTCCGCCGACTCCGGTGTCGGCTCTCCGGACGCCCTGCCGCCGCCTTTCGCCGAGCCCACCAGCGAATCGCCGCCGCCGTATGTACCCTGCAGTCCCACACTAACCGCAGACGGAAGTATGCGGGCGCTGCTCCGCCGAGCCGATCGGCTCTCCGTGGTCGAGCCGCGGGCTCGTCAGCTGTGGCTCTCTCGCGCGGAGGTAATTGGCCCATGCCGCCGCCGCCGGCCGGACCCGGGCCGGTTTCTATTTTTTAGCAGCACGGCTGCCAGAGAAACGTGGGCCCGATAACTAGCGATAGGACGAGCGAGTGTCGTCATTAGAAATCACGCCGGGTGGCCGTCCGCCCGGCTTGGTGGAGGGCGTTACTTCCCGCCCCGTCCCCTCCTCCGCCAGCCAGTCCCGTTCCGTCGCAGCTCGTCCCGTTTCGTCACAGCTGGTCCCGTTTCGTCGCAGCTCGTTTTGGCTAGTCCCAGCTTGTCCGTTCAGTCACAGTTGGCTCGGACTCATCGCAGCTTGTCCCTTTTCGTCCCAGCTGGTCCTGCTTCGTCGCAGCTCGTTTCGGTCTCGTTGCAGCTCGTCCCGTTCCGTCACAGCTGGTACCGTTTTGTTTCAGATCGTCGGATCTTAAGTCGTTGTTTTCACTCGCTTCGGCTCGTACCGCCTCACTCGAGGTGGTTGTGAGAGAATTAGTACAGGACCGCTTAGATCGCGGCATATTTATGACTCAGGGCATAGTGCCAATGAGGCAGGCGTATTAATATCCTCACATGATAGCTCTGTCAAAAATATTTTGTTTCATGCACATCACTTAGTTTTACCTCACAAGTGACAATGATTCTTTTTCGGTTTACCCTCATGTTTTTCCTAAACATCTCCGAAACGGTTGGCGGTCAGCAAATGCGATTTTCTGACTTTTCTTAAAACAAGACTTGGCAGATTATATCTGACATTCTAAAGGAATACCTTGAACAGGGGCGGATCCATGACGAAGGTTTGTGAAGGTCTGATCAGAAGCGATGATTTGGGCAAACAAAACCGTCTGTATCGGTTTCTTGTGACAAAACAATGTTTGATCACATTTAAACGGATATAAGGTGAATAGCTTATGCTGAAATATATTTTATTTTGTCTGCTATAGACGGTTTCAGCGACCCAAAAAGGAAGTTTTTGTATTCTTTTCGACCTCCTTTATCACTAACCTGACACTGTCTTTGGATAACAAAATGATTTATCCCGGCCTTGGCTGGAGTCTCAGCCGAACGCCAATCGCTGGAGTGGCCGTTTTTCGCCCCCCCCCCCCCTCCTAACTTCCCAACCAATAACCACAGCGCGATGCACAAGACGGAAAACGAAAGTCCTCATCGAGACAATTATAAAGCGTATTTAACAATTTACACTTAAGGTCAAATGTCAGGTCATGGTCAGGTGAAAGGTCAAAACTGGGACTTTTTAGTTTTTGGGTCACGCTTTTCATTGAAAAGGTCAATTTAACACGATTATGACACAAAGTACCCTTAAAGGCATAGTGAATCATCTACACTAAGTAAAAATGAAATTTTAAACGAAGTTCAAGGTCAAGACCAGGTCACAAAAGTTTACTGTAGTCAAAAGGTCTACGAAAGTCATACAACACATTTGACATGGGCTGCTTTCCGCGTAAATTCGACTGTAACGATCGTTTTAGCAAATATTTACAATAAAAGGTCAATTTCAGGTAAAATTAAGTCAGATTATGTCATATTTTCTATTCGGTTATTTGTAGTGAACAAACCATTTTTATTGTTATATTTTGTCTGATGAATGCCGTGATAACATTTACTTTGTCATATCTAATAAAACGAAACAACAGCAAAATTATTTAAAAACTACGTCATAAAGTCCTAATCTTATGGTGCCATAAATCTGTCAAATATAGAGATATAGCTTTGAAATTTGCTCTATATGTTGTTCGTAGCTGGTTCTCTGACATATATTCCTTTTTTAAACTCTTACGCCAATTAACTCAAAAAACGATTATTCAAAACTATGGGGGACAAAAACCGAAATATGCGAAATTTCGCCATGATGTAGCCCTGGCAATTTGCAAAGTTTTCATTTTTACAGATTCCGTTTAGCTTTACCGATGACGTATTGACTGCAAATTAAAGCTTTACTGGTTTTTGGTTAAAAATCACTTGTAGTGACGTCGCTAAAATCGCTATACCTAAACGAATTCGGCGAAATCCTTAGCCCGCGACCCGCTGGGGAGGGGGGGGTGTTAAAAGTAGCACCCCCTCCGTTTTTTCTTAATAACTCAAAAATTCGTTTATATTTCGACACCAAATTGTCAGTACCTTTGCTTCAATCAATTTCACATCCCTATGCAAAAGCAAAACACGATTAATTCTTCTTTTAAATACTGCTTTAGTGACGTCATGTCATGCCGTTTTCGATTGAAAAACGACAAATGCTTGAAAATGTGTAGAAAATCGCCATTATCAGCGATTTGTTATCCGTAAACGCCATTAGACATCACAAATCATTATCTATAAGATAGCTGTC
>JARBER010078284.1:0-11675 GCA_030265075.1 Balanus glandula | reverse complement strand
ATTTGCAAAAAAAGCCATCGACAGATTTCTTTGAAAACCATATATTTGAGATCCTCGTGAGGCAAGCTTTCGAATGGCATGACTCTCGTCTTTTGAGCCCTCCGACACCTTCTAACGAACCGTGTCGCGAGCGTGAGCGATACTGACATACCCGCCGCTACTACATATAGTCTTACGATGAGGATTTAGACAATGTACACGAAATTATTCGCACAACCCATTCTTGAACATTCAACTAAAATTGCAATAAGTTGATGTGTTGCTGCTTATGTAACTAAAACAAAACGAAGGCACATCATCATCCACCACACAACCGGAATTGTCATCGTTTTATTCGAAAAGTAAAAACGAAATTGTATTGAAAAGTTGATATTTTGCGGCTTGTTTTCCCACGTGATATCAGATCAAAGAGCATGTGGTTTAATTTTAAATGATGAAAATCACATATGGATATGGAAATGGAATGAAGATGGACGGAAGTGGGGCAACCTTTTGAGGAATTCATGGAATGTGATGGATATGGATTTTCATGAGACAGACCATTTCATGTTAGCACTAAAAACCGTTAAATGTGCTGAAATCGGTGGAAATGGATGAAAATAGGAGCGCCATTAAGTATGAATAGGGATTGTAATGGATTTAGATCTATAGGTAACAGGTAAATATTTGTAATTTCAGCTTACTGTATTAGCTTACTTCATTTTATTTTATATTTAAGTTATTATACATGTCTGCTGACAACTTATTTTTTGCTAAGCAACATACAGGAACAATATAATCCGACAAACGCGTTTCGACTTAAAAAGTCTTCATCAGGATCGGTTTTCTTAATTGCCTAAAAATTACAGATTTACAGTCACCACGGAACGCATCGCAATTTCATCGTCTTGATTTCTCATTAACGTAAGCACGAGACACTTTTTATAATATACCACCTTGTACAAATCGTCTAGGAAAATGAATGAATATGACAAAATATATGAATATGTAGCATGTTGTTAACAAGTCGCTGCTGCCTTATCTAATACCGAATGCTGACGCTCATTTTGCCTATTTCATAGACCCAGCCAGACCCAGCCCAGCCCTATTATTGAAAGTTTCGTTCATTGCAATATATACTGCTTCGGTGGCTTTCTTAATTTCTCTATTTTTGCGGGAAGACAAACTACCTGCTCTTTTCCAATCGGGTAAATGATTGACATTGTCGCATTTGTTGATGATTGGATTTGGCTTCCTGAAAAAAGAAAAGCCACCGAAGTAGCATATCTAACTGTAGCTTCTGTAGTAAGCTTAGTTACTACCGTTTTATATGGACAAACATCCGTATGCTGCAAAGGGTTAAATACACGCATTAAATGTACGTTTAGTTTCCATAGCTTAGCCAATCTCCTACACAAAACTTCGTCGACGACCCTGGTGAATTTAAAGATACAAATTTTAGGATCATGGAGCTGGCGCCGGGTCCAAATTCAGGCCCAGAGGACATGATGCAGTGTCTGAATCCAGGCTTGCCGGACTCATGCCGGGCTCAGCACAAGCTCGGGGGTGATATTATAGTTGTTATAGTTAATGTTATAGTTATAGTTGTTATAGTTAATGTATGATGCTGTAGACGGGCATACTGCTTCTAGCCGGGCCTCGCGGGTCGTGCCATGTGTGGCCGGGCGTGATGCCGGTTCCAGCTTATGATGAGCAGTGGCAGTGTCGGTGCCGGTTCCTGTTTTTTTTTAAATGCATCTCTTCTGGTGATGCTGCTACTTTTCCATATAATGGGGAAAATAGTTCAATTAAGCAATGATTACCGCACTTTTGTATGCAAAATAACATTTGTAAATGTGTGCAGTTCAACGAATTGATGAGAATGCATAAGGGCATAGTTTAAGAAAAAAATTGCGAGGCGGCGCAATTCATTTTACGATTCTATGTCTTAAATCTACAAAATATTTCAACTTGATGCAACTGATTCCAATTTATTTCGTTGGTAACAAAGCTGATATAGCAGTTTCCAAACTCAGTCCTTTAAAAGGACACACTGCATTCTCCATTCTTGTAAAATGATTTTTCATCCGCCTTGTTTGGCCTTTTTCACGGTTCTATAGATGCCTTTCAACGTTTGAAAAAGACACCGTTTGGAAACGCTGTTAATATTTCAGATAAATAATAATAATAATAAACGTAAAATGAGCGGTCTTGAAATAAAGCGGTCTCAAATCGTTCATTTCATTTCATTTTGTTTCGATCCTACCCTAGTTTTGGCTTCGACCTATGTTGTGGCCTCCACCAAACCGGTCGACTCGATTCGCCAGTGGCTGCAAGTGAGCCGGCATCGAGTGATCCATCGCCGTTAACTCATTTTAGTGAAGCGCCATATGTAGGTAAAGCCTTGTTAGCTGTAGTACCGTGCAACCCAAATTATGCTTGCAGTAACACAATAATAACAAAACACACAGAATTGATAGTCATCAAAATAAAGTGACCTAAATCTGGAAAGTTTCTGTTTTGACCCTACCCTAAGTTTGGCACCCAACTTAAGTTTGCCCCCTCTCCCTAAAACTCCCGCTGGTTCCGCCAGTGCAATCAGTGCACCAACAAGATAAAAAAAACTGTAAAAGCTTAAAGTAAAAGCTGTAATGTGCAGCAGATCACCAAAATGGTCCGATTGTCGGCAGCACACAAGTTCTCAGTTTGCCAGATTCGATCAGTGTTAACAGATGTTTCAAATTTTGGATTACTGTTTTTCAGATAAATTTCATGTGACGAGGCTGGACCTCGAAGCAATTTCGCAGCAAATTTTATGCTTACGTATGTACCAAATTAGTAAAGATATAAGTTCTCCATTACGAGGAAAAGCTGATTACGTTGTCCTTTGATGATATCGTAGGCATACGAGGGTTAGTGGGCTTCTACAAGCTTTAATCGTCTCCTTTCATACTCAGCCCAACATTGCTTCACGCCGATGACATTTGCAGCAAAGGTGCGTGTAGCCAGATCAAATTTATGTATAGGTGCAGTGCAGCAACGTAGCTGTCTGGTCGTACAGTTTGGAGAAGCTGGGTCAGCGCCAAATCAATTTCACCAACGATCGAAGTACATTACCTCATTATGCAGAGAATGAAACCATGGAAAACAGAAAATAGACAACAGGTCACTGCAGCAAGGGGCCAAAATGCAATTCTAGCATCGCGAAGTCGTGAAACATGGATGTCATCCCAGGTCAATATTTCGTCAACCAAGAGTCTGATCAGTATGCGACAAGTACAGACATGTAGAGAAATTAACGGACTAGCGTATCCAATTCGGCATCTAGCAAGTTGGCATGTACGAAGTCGGCATCTAGCACGTAGTCCATGCAAAATAAATGTTCACGCAAACGCCAAACTATAGTTTTATAACGTACTTAACGGTTGAAGCTATTGCTCGGAGCTGATGGAAAGTAAAGATACAAATAAACATAGTTTTGAAGACAAAAATACAGTCTCTCTGACGCATGTGAATCTTAAGCTTTGGTACTAATATTGTAATGCTAACATCCGCCTGCAATGTAATCATTAACTATTTTCGAAAACTTTAATGATTTGGTACACCGCCATACCGTCAAGTTCAGGGGTTTTATACGCTACAAATTGTATAGATGCAAACCGCAATCATTTCTGACAAATACCAACCAAAAGTGTATGCATACTTACGAACGTAGAAGTTTAAATACGGTTGTAATAAAACACTGTTTCAACAATTTCGGTTGGTATAATTTACGTTGGCGAAACTTTCAATTACAAACAACAAAAACAGCGAAAACAATACATTTTCGGCTCTTTATTGCGGTGACATGAATCCTGATTTGTGTCAAATTCAGAGCTTTATTCGGCAAGTAAAAATAGCTTCGGCTTAGGATGACATCTTCTTCTTGAAGTCACTGGCATTCTGAAATCGGGCACATCCATACATTTTAGGCTTATATATTCGTAAGACAGAATCGGCGATGACTTCATACTTTTTTATTTATAAATGTAGTCCGAACGATTTGAATGGACGGGTTGACGAAGTCAGAGCCCACGCTAAGCATAGCTTGTTGCGCAGGTCCTAACTCCTAACCTCTACCGTCCGGTCGGGAAATTCCAGGTACTCGGCAGAATTTAAAGGCGAAAATTTAACGTGCCCACATGGTCGGACACGGTCCGCCCCGCTCACAGACGTCTTACTGACCTTCAGTGCGGCCGCTGCCACCGGCCGCAGCCATCCCAGTCTGGAGCAAATAGCGAGCGCCGAAGCGACTCGAACCGGGCTCTCACTACCGGTTCGTTCACAATCTCAGCGCTCTACCGACTGAGCTATCGGGGCGGACTTAGTGACACGTCATTTGTCAGTTAGCGTCTATGTAGGCTCAATTCGCGTTACTGTGCAGCGTGCATGCGCACTGCGCAGTCGCAGATTCTTTAATATTTCCAAAGACTCTTAGATGCTGAACTCTCTGGTCTACTGTTACCTATGATGAAACACATTTGACATTAAACACATAGTTCCATTACTTCAAATAATAAGCCCACCGTTGGTTATCAGACGTTGCTCTGTATCCGCTGGACGCAGTCGACAGCAGCTATGACCGAGCCGGCCCTACCGGACTCCGAGGTCGAGCCCAGCACACAAACACACGTGTTTGGACGACCCACGAGGATCAAGTGATAACCATAGTGAAAACTGAAAAGGTTCTAAACGAGTTTTCATTTCGTATGGGATTCATATAAAAATCCTATATAAAACTGTTATGTCCTGTTGTGTCGTACGGAAAGGCGTCTCTGGTGAACGCCGTCCCTGTCTCTTTTCTCAGTGCGTGTGCCGTGCCGGAGCTCGGGCCTGCTACCTGTTGACTGAAGAGCCTGCTACTGAACCTGCTGTCCCACACCAGCAGAACATGTTGCTGAACCTGCTGTCCCACACCCGTGGAGCCTGTTGCTGAACCTGCTGTCCCACACCAGCAGAACCTGTTGCTGAACCTGCTGTCCCACACCAGCAGAGCCTGGCGCCGATACGATACGGAGCACCACCAGAAACAGGCTTCCCGGCAACAAGCAATCACGGTCGTGGGTCGTCCTCTCTTCTGACTGATCGGCTGTCCCCCGCGGCACCGGCAACTGATCAGGGCCGCAGCCCACGGCGCAAAATAGCCTCCAGGCACGGAGCGCGTCAACAATTAGGCGGAGATCCTGATTGCGGCGACCGCAGCAACGCGACAATTGCTCTCCTTTATCATGCGGGATGTGCTGTCTTGGTGGGGGAAGTGTACAATTTAGTATTGAATTTGTCAGAATAATGGCAGCATTAATCCATTGGGCCATTTTGTCCATGAGAGTACAATTTGGTGGTCAATTAGTCGTTATGAAACGGTAAAAGCATAGGAACATGAACAGGGAACAATTGCCCGCACCTAATTCAACCATTTTGTTTCTTATCTGTAAGATGTGATGATCGATAGCATGCGATTATTATTTTTGTTATATTGATACGGGCCTAAATACAATCAAGCTTTCGTTTTACAACATCGTCAAGATTAAAAATATATCATATATATAAAAAAATTATGTTTCTTCCCTTTCCGCCGGGGAGTAAATCCAGAGCTGACACCCAGCAAGGTCAGCAAGACCGGCGACCTAGAGAACTATGACGTGGAGGGTGGAAGCCAACGCGAACAGGTAACCGCTAACTTTATTAAAGGAATTTAGTTTCGATTTTTTTTTTGCTCTGAATCCCTTACTACAGACATAAAGAGCTGAAATTATCCAAGATAAGACGATTAGCAAGACCGATAACACACTTGCCCACGCTGCTAACACAAGCCAACTTGTACAACGCTCTTGTACAACGCTCTGCCCCCGGAACTGACCGAACTGTCTCTTAACCCACGCGGCGTAGGGGTCTCACGCCAAACGCGCGGAGCAGGGGGGAAATTTTACCCCCCTCGTATCTTCCGAACCACAAGCCGCAGCGAGACGCGCTAGCCGGCAATCGATAGCCACGAAAAAGTTGTCCATCTGAAATAATTTTTGTTGACCTGGAGGTCACATGTGACGTCACAGGTCAGGTCAAAGGTCAAATTATAGTTTCTCGAGTTGACGAGCCATGCTTTGCGTTCAGTCTGTTATATTGAATTGTATCAACCACAAACCTCTCAAAAGTACGTATTTCATATTTCCTATATCATATTCTCCTTACGTCCCTCTTTTCTGCTTTCAAAGGATGCAACACGAAGGCCATGGTAAGAAGGCAAAAATGAAAACCAAGACACAAATAAGATAACATGCGTTTATTTACATACCTGAGCTGGGATAAATCAAATGACGTACATTTTGAGACAAGATGATGATTAGAGCTACAGGCGCCATATAGGTGCACAATGTTGCATAAACTCCACGCATCCAGTGCAGTGGAACAAAGTAGTTATACCATTGCGAAATAATATGACTACATGTCTAATGTATTGGCGACATTCATACAATTCAGTACGCAAATGCCAAACCCCTTAAACGATAAGCGAAGAATTGCGATAAATGGCTAGAGCACAACAAATTATACCTACCACTAAGTCAGTCCGACACAGCAATGAGTTGTTTTCGTTCAGAAAACAACGAACGACGATCCCGGTTTTGAACACATCGGAAACCAGACCAATACAAGATGGCACGAAACAATATATTTAGGTTAACCTGGAACTCACTGGGGTATTTCTGCAACACAGCTCACTGGGGGATCTTCTCCCGGTTATCTTCCCAACCAATTATCGCAGTGGGATAAACAAGGCGGGATTCGAAACCATCATTGCGACAAACCTACAGCACACTCAAATGAGGAATTCAGGTCATGTATTAGTTCACGGTCAGGTTAAAATTGAGTTTTGTTTTATTTGTGGAACATACCTAGTGCCTACCATACAAAGCCTTTGATTGCGACAATGATCACCCAAAGTGTTTTCAAAGGATTGATGCGCATCCCACACAGACTTAAACGTAATTATTGGGCAAACTTCAGGGTCAATGTCAGGTCACAGGGAGCTTTTTTGTTTATCAGGGCTTCCGGGCGTTCCACACAAGTGTATTGGTGCTATAAGTCACAAAAGGTTACCATGCACAAAATATCTACGAAAATCTTGCAGCACATGTTATTTGGATGTGATAGTGATTAGGCTACTTGTCCAATAAGGAAATCTGACACATTAGGTCTTAAATATTTTTTCAATTAGGATTTTGTCGTAATTAATATTTTTTTGGTCAGGGAGGGGGCAACACAAAATGAAATGTCCAATGGCCATGTTGAAACCTGGTGATCTGTTATCTTTTGTCGTTTTTGTATTCCGTTTTGCTCAAAATATAGCATTTGTACGGCATGTTAAAGCTTCTGTTTTGTTTTGTCACGATCGTGTGAAGTAACATCACTTATTAAGCTTTATCTAACAAATGTATCACGCCATTGCTTCATTTTGCACAGGATTAAACATAATGTCATGTACGGTAATACTAGTTTCGCGTCGATAGCTGCATTCGTTTAGGTATTCAAAAATTTCCTCAGGGGTTGATAAAACAGTGACTCGTGCCTTAACACGTGTCGCAAGATAACATAATAAATATGCAACTCGTGAGTAACTGATAAATGGAACACCTATTCTTGTGGATGAGCTCATTCATGTGAAGACATCCCAAGTATTATCTTATTAAAATCTACACTAAAACTACATTAAATAAATATTAGTATTAACTAATCAAGAACGCAATATATAGCACACAAAAATCACACGACAGGCAGTTGTCACGCAAATGCACCACAAAAAGCCCGTTTGAATAAACGCAAAGTATGGTGAGTCTCTAACGAACCAAGTCGTCTTTCGACCCTCGTGAACCTTGCACAATGCACACCTTCAACATGACACACCATCGACTCCGAGTTACAATCTCTCAAAGCTATACTAACTGTGCTAGCATAAGCAAAACAGCGAAAAGCCCGCACAGAGGGCATATCAATTCTCTTCTAAATAACAAACCATCGCCAAAATGCATATAAAATTTAAACACGCTTGAAAGCCCGATATATATCATTAAAACACCGCTACATATGGCGGACTGCGTCCGGTCATATGCTATAAAAGGAAGGGATGCCGCTTACAAACTAGCACACAACCGCCACGCACTTCACCGCTGCTGGCAGGGTCGATAGTGGTCCGTTTGCTACCCGATACGATAGACCGGTAGAGTCACGTCTCTTCACGTCGGTGAGCCGCCGTACCGCAGCGAGCAGTGTGATGGCGCATACAGTGCCATCGCTCAGCCCGGCACGCAGTACCGTCAGGCCGCCGCCGCCTCGCTCTGGAGCTACACGGCCGGGTGTCCAGCGGACAGCTCGTCTGCCTCGCTCTGCAGCTCGTCTGGCTCGCTCTGCAGCTCGTCTGGCTCGCTCTGCAGCTCGTCTGCCTCGCTCTGCAGCTCGTCTGCCTCGCTCTGCAGCTCGTCTGGCTCGCTCTGCAGCTACACGGTCAGGTGGTCGGCCGGCGACTCGTCTGCGGGGTCGGCCACGGGACTGACGAGCGGCTGCTGGTCGCCGGCGCCGTCCCGGCGGCGGCAGCAGCAGCGCCACAGCGGCCCGTCGTAGTCGTCGTCCTCGCGGTACACCCCCGTCCCCGGGTCCGAGCGGCGCACGGCCAGAAACTCGTCCAGCGGCGACATCGGAAAGCCCTCCCGGTAATAGGCTTTGATAGTTTCGTACGAGTCCATGATGATGGAGATCATCAAACTGATGACGACGTAGATGAAGAAGAAGATAAAAACATAGATGTAGAGCTTGGAGAACCAGTAGACGATGGGGGACTTGGGCCAGATCTGGGCGAACGTGGCGAACATGTCGTCTCCATTCATGAGCGAGAAGAGCGCCTCTGAAGTTTTGCTGATGGTACGGAACTTGAGGTGGTACGGCGCCAGCACCAGCCAGCCACAGAACACGAACCCGGCGTAGCAGATGGTGGCGCACACCGAGAACCGCAGCACGCTGGGCATGGAGCTCTTCACCGTCAGGATCAGCACGTTGTAGGAGCTGAAGAAGCTGAAGTAGCGCAGCATGCCGACCCAGACGAGCATGTTTCCGATGCCGAGCACCACGGCGCACACGTTCCACGTCTCAGCGCCCGCCGACGCCGTGTTCAGGGCCGTGTCCAGCTGCATCTTGATGAGCGACGAGAACACGATCAGGCAGTCGTTGATGATGATGATCATGTACCACAGGTTGAGGAAGCGGAAATGCTCTTCGTACTTCATCTCGTAGTCGAAGTGCTTGTGCAGAAGCGTGGTCGCCTCGATTCGCAGCAACTGTGCTCGGTACATGGAGCGCATGCACATGACAAACGACGAGACGCACACCACGATGACCAGCACGTTGATCGCCGTGAAGAGCACCCTCAGCAGCTTGCCGTCGTCGGCAAACTCGAGGTCTCCGCTGCAAGGCTGTAGGTGCGCCCCGACGTCCATGTTGACCAGCATGCGGCCGTCCTGGTTGGCGTTGTCCAGCACCAGCGCCACGTCGAGCCGGTAGCAGTCGGGCAGGTCCACCGGCATCGCCACTACCAGGCGCACCGCGTTCAGCGAGAACGACATCGTGGTGCGCGTCAGACCGACAAACGTGAAATTAAAACCCTCTTGGCGCAGGTAAGCGCGAGTGGAGAAGTTGTGGTGCGCCACTTCCGCCGGCGTCGGCGCCAGGTCTATGCAGCGCTGACGCACGTGCCGGTCGAACACGTACGACATGTTGACGGGGAAGACACGTGCATGCCGGTACTCGAGCAGACAGAGTCGCAACGGCGGCGCCGTGAGGTTGGGGTAGCCGATGCCGCTCACCGCCAGACTGTCCAAGTCATAGTACGCATTCACCGCGAAGTCGAGCGTCTCGAAGTAGCGCTGCTGTGAGTAGACGGCCAGCGGGCCGCCGGCGGGCGGGTAGGCGTTGACCTCGCGCGACACGTCCCAGCCCAGCACGAACAGGTGGTCCAGCGAGAACTGCGCGTTCTCCAGGTAGCTGACGTGCGCGAACCGGCACGTGGCGAACATGCACAGCTGGATCGTGACCAGCACCACCTTCACGACCTGCAGACCCAGCTTGAAGGGCAGCCGCTTCCGCGCGCGATACTTGTCGATAGGGTCCATGAAGTAGAACTGCAGCTTGCGGCGTACGCGCTCGCCAGCGTTGCGCTCGGCCGGGTCTTCGGTGGGAATGTGCTCGAAGCGGCTGTGGCGGCCGGAGCCGGAGCCGGAGCCGGAGTCGGAGTCGGTGTCGGAGTCGGAGTCTG
Organism: Balanus glandula; assembly: GCA_030265075.1. Taxonomy (NCBI): domain Eukaryota; kingdom Metazoa; phylum Arthropoda; class Thecostraca; order Balanomorpha; family Balanidae; genus Balanus; species Balanus glandula. The sequence continues at coordinate 1,360 of JARBER010078284.1, read as the reverse complement.
TAACGTGTGTGGTGGCGCGACTGGCCGCCGAGCGCCGGCGCCGCAGCAAGGGCGACGGACACGGCGATGGGCGCGGCGAGGGGCGCGAGCTGATGACGGCCGGGGTGCCGATCATGATGACTCTGCGGCACAACACGACAGCTATCAGCGGTCACACAGCGACAATGGCATAAAGGTGGTCATAGTTTGATGCCTTTTAACTGTCTAGACTAATAGCTCACTCAGTCCAGTATCTATGCATAATTTTTGCGTTATCCTGCATGTGTTCTACAAATTCTTCCTCAATGGCAATGATGATAGATACTTGCATGGGTTGGCTTTCGAACTACACAGTGATAAGTTTCCCAGACAGACATTATTGTTAAATCGGCAATGCAACAACAAATAAGGGAGTACCAATCTCCTCACAAAGCAGCGCAAGATGCTACAAAGGAGTATCTGAAACTTTGAGCATTATTTTGGCTGTCAGATCCTTTTACCCATGCAACCCCTTGCTCAGGAGATCTTGCAGCGCCTCATGGACTTGGACCTGGCAGGTAAGCACATAGTCATTTATTGGAGCCCCAGCCACATGGATAATGCTGGAAAGGAAACTGCATATGCTGCTGCAAGGGTTACTGCGCAGAGGACATGCTTGCGCTGGTTCCCACTCCCCGCTAGAGACTACGACCAGGCCGCAGCTTCTATTGTGTTTGGGAGATAGTAAGAGACATGAACAATTTGCAAAAAAAACTGTTTGCTATAAAACACAAACTATAACTGTGACCGTCATCCTCGCACAAGTGCGGGCGAGAGAAGGTGTACTATGTGACTACCTGGAGAAAACTACGTACAGAACACACCTAAGCAACTCACGGCGACCTGCTTTGCGGTGCTGTAAAGGCCAATACACACCGGATGCGTTTTTACGCATACGTATCCGTAATTTTTGTGTGAACGGCCAAAAAGCAAGGGAATTCGCAAAAATGACGCATGCGTCAAATTACGCATCCGTCGGACGCATACGTTAAAAATGTTGAACCATGTCCAAGATTTGAGCGCATTCGTATGCGTTTTCAACCGAAAATACGGTAGGTTGGTAAAGCACGTGCGTTGATAAATGTGCTAGAAGAAACTGAATTGCCGTAAAGTCAAGTGATTTAAGATAAACATGTTTTCCTTCTAGATACATATATAGATATATGCCATAAATTACATTCTGACGTTACACTACATTTGCTTACATCGGCATTGGGTTGTTTGTTTACATCGGAATTGTCATCAAAGCGCCATAAAGGTATGGACATTTAGAGGGCTACCAAGTTACCATGGTTACTTAACTCTTCTTTAGAAGAGCTTCCAACGTTCAACATTTTTGACG
>JARBER010077952.1:0-11679 GCA_030265075.1 Balanus glandula | reverse complement strand
TTCTTGACACTGGGTACAAATGGTTCCGCTTTTCAGCCTTTGGAAACGGTTCGAGTCTGGTTCTCAAAATTTTCAACGTTTGCCACCTCTAGTACAGATTAAGGGAACCATTGCGAGAGGCTGTGCAAATCTCCGTTGGACTCGAGTGTCGTTTGGTATCGTTTAAATAACATATAGAAGACGACTGGAAGTGTTCCGCCAGTGTCGGGTTCCAGTCGGACTGCAACAGATGCTAGCGATGACAGACGGGCTAGAGTAATGACTAAATGCAGCTGGGCCAGAAGCATAGGTCTATGTCCACAGGAGCCTATCGTTGCACGGACAAATTGTTTAAGCCCTTGTGTGATGCCTCGCAGAACAACTGCCTGTCGAGCAGGAACGTCGAAAAGCTCACATTTACCTGCAGATTGACATTAGGAATAATCTGCCTGTTGTTATTCATCGTCAATGTCTTGGTTCCTGTTCGACCGTAAGGGCATATTTCCCTGTCCGTCTAGGCTGTCTAGCTCAGCGTTCAACCCAGTTTTGTTAATCGTGTTTCGTAATGCCGATCCAGTCTCAGAGAGGGGCACAACTGTGTTTTATGGTGTCCGTTCTGTTCGGGATGCTCTCCGTTCTGTTCGGGGCTGCTCTCCGTTCTGTTCGGGGCTGCTCTCCGTCCTGTTTGGGATTGTTCTTGTCCCGTTCGGGATTGTTCTCCGTCCCGTTCCGGGTTGACAGTATGACTTCAGACCGAGCTCCGATGACCGAGCTCCGATGACCCAGCTCCAATGACCGAGCTCCGACTTATCCGTTCGTACTTTACCGAGACTAACCATATATACCTACCATATAGCCGGAGAGGACTGATATAACGAACACGGCCTACCGACCGAGCCTCAGCTCGGTTGTACACCAGAGCCGACCCTGTCTGGATTAAGTCGCACCGGAGCTGCTCCTGTCTGGACTCAGTCGCAGGGGAGCCGCTCCTGTCTGGATTCTGTCGCCCCTGAGTCGGTCCTGCCTGGATTCGGTCACACCATTGCCGATCCTGTCTAGATTCGGTCACACTGCAGCCGCTCCTGTCTGGATTCGGTCACACCGGAACCAATCCTGTCTGGATTCGGTTGCCCCGAAGCCGCATCGCACCGGAGCCGATCCCATGTCTGGATTCAGTCACTGTAGGGCGGATCCTATCGATTGATTCTGTCTCCCCGATGCCGCTCCGGTGGGCGGTAAGCGGTGATAACCGTTCAGCCCTCTCCATTGGAGGCGTATCTCGGCTCAGGCCGCCCCTGAGGCGGGTCCGGGCGGCGGACGGGCCGCTGGTGTCCGCCGGGCGGACCGCGGAGGAGAGGATGTGGGTCAGGCCATGTCACACCGCGCACCACACCGAGCCGGCCGGCCGGGCCAGACGAGCCGCAGCGGGAGACCCCGGCTCCGGAGCGTCTCCTCCGCGGGAAGCCCGACTCACGCACACTTAACGCGCTGGGAGATCCCATCACCCGCAATGGGAGATCCCATCGGCCGCGATGGGAGATCCCATCGGCCGCGATGAGAGATCTCATCAGCCGCAATGGGAGATCCCATCGGCCGCGATGAGAGATCCCATTAGCCCCAATGGGAGATATCATCGGCCGCAATGGGAGATCGCATCGGCCGCAATGAGAGATCCCATCGGCCGCGATGAGAGATCCCATCGGCCACAATGGTAGATAATCTCAGCGGTCATCGGAGACTCCAGTCCCCAGTCTGGTAGTCTCAGCACGCTGGTTGGGTTTCTGGACCGACTCTGTATAACATAATCTCCCACACATAGCGGTGTTTTCTTGGTCACCGCTGCTTCCCGCGCCGCTGAGTAGTGTTGACGCCGTGTGTCTGACGTGAAACCCGCACCCGCGGCGCCACCGTGGCATCGTAAGTGTCGCGCTCAATCAGCTGTCTCCTGCCTCCGGCTTCTGTACGCTATCGGCGGCGAGTGGTTGGGTTTGCGGTCGACCTCGGCGGCCGCTCGGGTCATCTGGAGTCCGGCCCGTCTGTGGCCGTCCGCCGCCGTTTCGTGGGATCCCTGCTATCGGCGCATCGGCCGCCGAGCTCTGAACTATAATGTGTCCTAACCACAGCTGCAGGTGCAGAGCTGTGTGCGAGAATAGCGCCGCTGAAGCCAGCGAAGGACACAGGGAGAGAGAGGCTCCTGTCGTCTGCCGAGTGCGGGGAGTGATGCTCCGGCAGGACCGGCGCGGCGGGGCTGAGGGCAGAGAGCCACCCAGTCTGGTTAGCTTCTGAGACTAGAGTCGTGCCAGGATGACCTGACCTGACCTGACCTGACCTGACCTGACCTGACCTGACCTGACCTGACCTGACCTGACCTGACCTGACCTGACCCCACCTGATTAAAGAAGCAATGGTCGTCTCCGACTATCCTGGTCAGTTCAGAGGTCAGTTCTGGAGATTAGATAAGCCTTGATAGAGTCGTGTTGCGTCCCGGCACTGGTCACTGGTCAGTGGTCACTGCGTCACCGCCAGTTCCAGCCGCTCCGTCTCGGCGGCGCTGTGCGGTGACAGCGGTGACAACAGCGCCGACCGTCAGCACGGGAGGACAGTGAGACTGTCTTTGTCTCGGTTCAGCGATCCTGCGCTGTCCTGAATCCTGACCAGTGACCACCGCCCCGACGTCTGTCTGGGATACATGATCAGACGCCGTCTGCAGACTCTCAGCTGCCACGGACAGAACAGTCTGTAGATCGTATCCAGCCCGGCGCCGCATAGCTTACTCCAGTCCCCGGCTCCCCGGTGCGTAGGTGTCATAGTGTAACACAGTGACTGCCGATCGTCGTCACCGCGCGATCGCAATACGCTATCGATGGTCGTGTTTGGCGGCGCCGCCGATTAAGCCCCGCTGACTGGACCGGTTTCGGTCTGCCATGTATGACGTACGTGTTCTGGGCATGCGATAACGCGTCGCCAGCGGCGCAGGCCATTAATCAACTGAAGGCTCAAGGGCAGGGTCCCGGTCGTCGTCCTGGGCCCTGGCGCCGGGGGCCGCGGATCGACCGGCTCAGTCAGAGGACCCAGTGTGAGATACAGCACGAGCTGGTGACATCAGAATCACGTCTCGGCCCGGCCAGTTCAGATAATTAGTCACTATTATTGGTGCAGGACCACGTGATATGGATGACCGTAGCAGGCAGAAGCACCAGTTCTGCTGCCTGCTACCCCGTTGAGGCGAGGTAGCACTTAGCTGTCAGCAGCACCAGTCTAGACGGGCACCATCTGAGCTGCAGCCCGTGCAGGCCATCGGCACACTTCTCTCGGCCCATCGGCTGAGCAATGGGACAATCTCGGCCCGCCAGCTGAGCAGCAGCGGGGCCTTCTCTCGCGTCCGGTGATTCGGGTCAGCCGCTGGGTACCGCACTGGCCAGTGATTGTCTGTGAGTCCGGGAAGCGGCGGCACTGCGGCTGGTCGGCCGGTGTGTGGCGCTGGCTGGACAATTAGCTATCGGCTACGCTGGAGACTCGCCCGTGCTGTAACGGGAGAGAGGCGGACGTGCGATTATCCCAGCCAGTGACCGTCGCCAGCCAGCGGTGACTGGTGAGAGACGTACTGTGTCACAGGACACGCAGTCAGTACCTAATCAACAGCTCACAACTGCAGAGGTGGCTGCAGTCAGTCCGTTGTACGCGACTAAAAACCTCCAAGGGAGGTCTCGGCAGGAGACAGCGCACCGAACCACTTGCCTCCGAGGGTATGGTGGCGCTGTGCGTTCTCTATGACCTCGGAAAAAGTGAAAAGTGAAAAGGGTGGATGTAACTTAATTCTGTCTCGTCCTTGGTTTTCGAGCGGTCCGGCGGATTTAGCTAGTTTTGTCTCGCCCTGAGCTTTTGATAGTCCACAATCTGCCTTTTTTAGTTTAAATTATTCACATCTATCTTCCTTAAGCCTAGGAAGCCGCTTGGACGAGGGTTTATCTCAAAATATTACTCCTCTCTGGAATATGTTATCAATTTTGTTATATTATTTATTTTACTTTAAGCATTTTAAAGCATGTAAGTACATTATTTTAATTGCCAATTTTAACTTTGTTAGTACCCTGACATCCACAATTAAGAGATAGGAAACCACACCACTGCTCGCAATGCAACGATGTTCAGCGGTGCAGTCTAAGAGTCAGAGCTGAACAAAATCCTAGTCTGCCTCACGTGGTAGACAGACCCGCAATACATCTATGTATTGCGGCACAGTCCTCTAGACCCGGCACGTAAAGTATTTACAAAATGCCTGTATTTAACGACTGTTGTGTGGTGTGTAGTCAGTGGTCACTGGTCAATGGTTATGGATCATGTTGGTCACTGGTCATTGCTAATGGACCATGTGGAATAGTTACATCAATAAACCACAAACAATGATAGTGTCATTTTGGTCAGTCCGGGTGCAACCCAAATAAAAAAGAAGCTCCTACGCCGCTGCAGGTATCTGCCACTGTGCTATTACCACTGCCACCTTAACCTTCACCGGGACAAAACTGGGTGCAAAGAAGTGTTTTTCTCGCACGGTAGAAAATGACGTCCAATTCAATTGTGGCTGTAAGTCTTCGGAGCAGGTAATAATTATATCAACTACCCTCAGTCTCTGTTTGCAGTATGATTTCAAAAGTTTGCATTATTTTGCGAGGCACGGTATTGGCCGGTATACCTACTGTGGGCAGTGGTCAGTCGGTGTTTCGGGCTAGTACAGCGCTGCGGGACAGCCCTAGTCGCCGACAGAGCACTAGGCGATTTCCAGCTCCCCCGGCGTGGGAGGGCCGGGCCTGGCCGGACTAACTAATGGGCGGCTGACACGTGCCCTCGCGGCTGGCCAGGAGGCAGGGGCCGCCGCTGAGGGTGTGTTACGTGACTCGAGACGCAGGCCGCACTGAAGGTGTCTCGCAGTTCCATACCGCCCAGAGGCAGACCTTGACGGCGGCGGCCTTCAGACACCTTTTCTGTGCGGAGGTGATTGGGAAGCAGCGGGGGATACAGGTTTTTCAGCGTCGAACGCTTACATGCCTAAGTTAAGCGTTTCGTTCTCGTACTGATAATGCTGATACGTTACCTCTCTAGCTCTTGTGAATGACTTCCATCGTTAGCATGATTATGACGGCACAGCTGTAAAGCCTGCCCAGCGATGAGCCGCCGTTAGCGTTACAGTGTTTTATGACGAGTTCGTGTGGCATCCCCGGCACGACCTACACCGCTACAACAATGGAAACCATCCGAGAGAACCCTCAGCCTCACATGTCTATTGATTTTAGCGGCAGGAGAAACGAGACGACCTGCTCTCGGCACGAGGTCAAACTAATTTTATTTCGTGTTCCATGCATAACACATTACAATTTACGGTAACTTACGTGCAATGCACTACAGCTCGCACATAACTTTTTACGATCCGCGGCTTTGTTTGAGTTTACTGCGTTGAACATCGGGAACTGGGACACGCTCGTCTTTTGTGCGGTGTTGTCTTTAGTTCTTATTTCTCTCGTGCCTGTTTTTTCTCTACCTACAAAGGCCATTGTTTGATTAGTAGTCGGGAGCTGAGCACCATCTCATCGTTGAGTGCCGACGGTTCCGTGGGTGTTATAGGATCAACTGGCGAGATTCGCCTGAAGTTCTTCTGAGTGGTTATCTCGTCTCCGTCTCGTTACCTCTCAGCGGCGGACCTTGTCGGCGGACCTTGTCGCGGCGGCTGTGGTCCACTCTTGTCCAGCTGTGGCCACTGTGTCGTGATCTCCAGACGCGCTCCGTTACTTCCGGCCCTGCGGCTGCTTGCTATGCCCTGTCGACTGGGCGGCACATGGAGCGGCAATTCAGCCGACTGCTGATAATGATACCGTGACCGGACCTCCCTCCACTAAGCGGCCCCGGTCAACAATGCAGCCTGGCGCCGGCATGTGCCGCCACTCCTTATCAGCCGCTAACTACGCTGATAGTCCCTTCCGCCCACCCGGCCGGCCGGCCCGGCCAGACGGCCTGTCTGTGGAGCCGCTGTGTGGGCTGTGGGTTAGGCTTATCTATCACGAATATAATTATTACCGAGCGGGTCGCTGTCACCTGTCATCAGCCTCTCGGGGACATGGTCTCCACGGTCCGGACACCTCGCACACCCGGAAACAGCGGGCCACGGTCATCTGCTGAGCGGACACAGACAGCGGACACGGTCCAGCGCGCTGTGTCAGGACATCTCTTACACACCCGGGCACAGCGGCTATGGTCAGCTGAGCGGACAGCGGACACGGTCCGGCACGCTGTGTCCGGACACTTCGCACACCCGGACACAGCGGCCACGGTCAGCTGAGCGGACAGCGGACACGGTGGTGCCCGCGCTGCGGACCGGATGTTGCCCGGTGCCGGCGGCGGCGGCGTGGCGATGTTGCCGGCACGGGGACCGCCGGCGGCAGTTCGGGCCGGGCCGGGCTGGCCTGGTACAAGGTACCGTTCCCGCTGTCGCTGCCGCCGGCGCTGTGGACAAACGGCGGGTGACGGGTGTGGTAAACGACGTTCACACAGTGTGCACGTTTTGGCATGCTTCTCATCCCGCCCCCACCAGCGCTTTGTTCTTCTACGACGCATGGCCGGTATTCATACTGCTAATTAATATACTAATAGTCAGTGTCACGCACCGTAGCGCTGGTTACGGCGGTGGACACTGGGCAGTGGGTGGACTGGATACTTCTCTTGGCACTGTGAATAGTGAGCCACTAAACGGATATAACTGCACTGTCCATCAGGACTAATCAGTTCAATGGTTCTATCAGGCTGCTGGCTGGACAATATTGGGAATCTGGCAGGTCATGCCGGTGATGCCAGTGATATAGGCTGGTTGAATGTGGCGCCACATGTCGCCGGTGATGCTGGAACCTGCAGCTCCGATCGGAGGAGGGAGCTGGACGTGCCTACTGCCTGCGTCGTGCCGAGTAGGTATGTCCCTGCCGTCTGTGCAGTACCGGCCGTCATCGTCTGTCGGACGGCCGGAGACAAACGGAACAGACGGCCCCACCCCGGGGATGTGGAACATGGGCAGGATCAGGCCGCTGTCGGGTCGGGGAGCTGTGTGGAGGAGGCAGGAGCGGCTGGGAGAGATACGTGCAGGTCGCTTCCCGGACTTCGAGGGAGATGCCGCCGCTTGATGACGGGGATTAAATGAATGGGCAGGTAGGAACCGACCGTCATTTAATGATCCACTCACAAAGCCGTTACAGACCTAGCAGCTGTTTGACGGCCGGTTAGTCTGATCAAACGGCGGGCTCATTTAAGTATTTTGAGCTGTTGCCTGGTTCTGAGACATGAATAGAGACTCACAGATATAGTTGTTAGAGTTCTGCTGTCGAGTTATATCGAATCCCACATCTGTCTCAGTTTGACCCCAGCTCTGACCCGCACCTACCCCAACTTTGACCTAGCCTGACCTCGAGACGAGTCCCACGGAATCCCGATCTAATGTAAAACCTGAGCCCTGACCGCTTCCGACACTGGGTCCTACCCGATTACTGCCAGGCTTCTGACCTGACCTGACCTGCAGACGGGAGCTGATCAGTCTGACGGCGCAGTCTGCTGCGTCAGCTGACCGATCGGTTTGCCTCGCTGGACTAGCAGCGATCGGTCTCCCATGCTGAACTGCACCGCGGTATCCTGGCGACCTGGGGGCTTATCCTGCCCTCCGCCCTGCGACCCTGGCCTGTCCTCCGCTCTGCGACCCCGACCCGCCCCTCTGCAGGCTCCAAAATCAGGCTGGGCGGCTTCCCTCCCCCGCCTACCACCGTCTCCATGATCCCGCCTCTCGCCGTCTCCGGTCCCGCCTCTCGCCGTCTCCAGTCCCGCCTCTCGCCGTCTCCAGTCCCGCCTCTCGCCGTCTCCGGTCCCGCCTCTCGCCGTCTCCAGTCCCGCCTCTCGCCGTCTCCGGTCCCGCCTCTCGTCGTCTCCAGTCCCGCCTCTCTCCGTCTCCGGTCCCGCCTCTCGCCGTCTCCATGGTCCCGCTGCCGGTGCCGCTCGCCGCTCGCCGCTCGCCGTGAACCGCCGTGGCCCGTGGGACCTACCGGCGGCGGTAACGGTGTCCGATCCGCGGTACTGTGCGTGCCCCGGGCGCGTCATCCGAGCTGGCCGACCGAGTTTGTATGTGTGTGTGCGCGTGTGTGTGTGTGCGTGTGCGCGTGTGTGTGTGCGTTTGCGACGTGCGTGTTTCGAGACGGCCAGCAGGGTGGGGGGTCAGCTCGTGCGGTGTATTTACTAACCACTCCGGCGGGACCTCACAGGACGCAGGTGACGGAGCCTAACAACACCGCCGCCGCCACCCCGCGGGATAATCACGGGTGGTGACTGCCGACCGCCGTGGTGTCACCGCGGCTGATAGGATGACTGAGAGCAGACTGACCCCGCGCCGCTGGCTGTCACCCCGACTGATAACTGAGTTCGGGGCGGACTGGTCTCCTGGAGCTTACTGACCCCAACCCACCCGGAGCGGACTGACCCCGCTGGGCTGGCCGTCCCCCCGACTGATGACTGAGTTCGGGGTGGACATACCCGCCCGCCGCGGCTATCTGAGGCGGCGTTTCAGGCTATCTAATCTCCGGTGGCGGTGGTGGTGGCCGCCGCTCCAGCTGTGTGGTGCGCGGCCCCCGCCCGGTGGTGCCGGCCGTGTGGTGTGGTGACTGGTGGTGGTCTTCTCCGGCTCACTGTGTAAGTGGTTACCACTTGTCTTCTGGCTGCCCGCTGCCGCTTCGTGGGGCTTTTGTCTGCCTGGCTTTCTACAGCTGCCCGGGAGCACGATAACACCCTGCTGTCCTATCTAACTAACCCTGCCAGTCCCGCCTTGCAGCGCCGCTAACCCTGCCAGTCCCGCTGTTCAGCGCCACAAACCCCGCTGACCGGGAGTGACCTGCGGAGAACGCCGGGGGCTGTTGATGGCTGCCGGTGGGCGGACTGCCTGCTGACGGGACGGGACGGGACGGGACGGGACGGGACGGGACGGGACGGGACGGGACGGGACGGGACGGGACGGGACGGGACCTGTGACGGTGCAACTTGCATCCTCCAGCATGGCTCGGGCCGTTGCCTGCTGCGAACTCCGGGTCTGTAGTTGGGATCAGCTTCTGGGGGGTTGCCTGGCATGGCTGTATTGTATTGCCTGCTGTAGAATGTGTAGACGCAATGCTGGGAAACGATGGTAGAGCTAGTGTTGACTTAAGACGCATTGTCCTTGGCTGTGCATTGTGCATTGTGCATTGTGCAACGTGCATTGTATTGCATTGCATTGTATTTTGCTGAATTATTTATGCGAGTGACATGGTTTCATGACATTCAAATATGTATTTTCTGAAATAACGAATGTATGTGCTATTGTTGGCATGCTAGCGCGATTGTGTTTCACGGGTGAAGCGCATTGCCCACTCCATACTTAAATGCTGCCTGCCTGCATAGTAGTGCATGCAAGTGGATATAAATATGTAGGTATGATGCACTTCGCTATCATAATCATTATTGTCAGTTAATGGGTAACCTCTGTTTGTTTTGATTAATTGGTAGATAACTCGCGTCACCCTCGTGCAATAATGCTATCGTGTGTACTATGTGATTTGCATTTTGCAATGAATCAACAGAAGTTTATCAATAGCAAGAGTCTTCTTTAATAGAGCTAGTCATAGCAATAACAAGTCCTGTAACCTGGAAATGTTTCATTACGTAGAAAGGACGACCTTGTTTATCTGTGAACTATGCGGATAGTTATTAGACAATAAAAATGGACGACTTGGTCACTGGCCGCTGGCCACGGTCCTGCCTGACTCTGTGTCTGACTATGTGACTTTGACTCCGACTCTGACTCTTACTGTGCGCCTCTATCCGACTCTGACTCTGACTGTAATTCGGTTGTCTGCAGGGCTCGGCGCGGCCGGCGCTTGACTCGGACATCAGCTCTGTGTGTGTGTGGGACTGTCCGACTCTGACTCTGACTCTGACTCTGACTCGGTTGTCTGCAGGGCTCCGCACGTCCGGCGCTCGACTCGGAGGGTGACTAGGACATCAGCTCTGTGTGTGTGTGGGACTGTCCGACTCTGACTCTGACTCTGACTCTGACTCTGTGCCGGCTGTCTGCAGGGCTCGGCACGGCCGGCGCTCGACTCGGAGGGTGACTCGGACATCAGCTCGGAGGGCAGCAGCGGCGCCAGCTCTCTGCCGCCGAGTCAGACCAGCGGCGCCGAGCCGGGTCGGCACCGCAGCTCCGAGAGCTCCGACGGCGACCACGATCACCACGACCACAACGACCACGACCACGACCACCACGACCACGACCACGACCACGACCACGATCACGGGAAGCTGGCCGGCGTCAACCTCAGACAGCTGGTCAGTGGCGCCCCGAGGCAACGGTCGGTCACGTGACGCCGGCACCGACGGTCACAGTCGTGTGCACGGTGCACGGAGAGCCTAGATAAATATGCACGGAAGAATGCGGGTGTGGAAAGTATCGATGATGGTATTCTGTCGTCTTTTTGGGGGTTGTTGCTTTTCTTTTAGCTCCTGCTATAAGTGCTTTTTTAGTATCTGCTAGTTCTTCGTGATTAGATTGTATGGCTGACCACTCTCTCACTCATGTCCCTGCAGCCATCTTCATGACTGTGGGTTTTCGTCTCTCCGTCTGTGACTGCGGTGGATGCTGTACTCCGATTTGCATCTGTTCTCTTTGGAGTTGCATGTTGTCTGGTTGCTGATTTTCCCGTTAGACTCTGCGGCTGTAAGAGGTTCTCTCCTCCCTCTCTTTCTCACCCCTCTCTCCCCCTCTCTCTCCTCTCACGGCTCCGGCCCGGCTGCCGGTGGTACTCCGCGGTCACATCGTAACACCTCAGACTCACACACACCCACGATCTCTCCTCTCAACTCGACTTTCAACACCCCTCCGCGTTCACGGGCCGGCGCCGCTTGCACCAACATTTTCTCACGTGGCCCGCTCGCGAATGCCTTTCAGTTCGGCACTGGGCGCACGCTCCCGCATCCCGATGTGTCCACAGCATGACCTTGGTGTTAGCTCTGTAACACAGAGTCTTTGTTAGACACAGATACCTACTTTGTCTCCCTTATGCACGTTTCGCGCCGTAACAACTCGTTGTTCTTCCGTATTGATACACTAATGACTTTCAAGTCAGTCATTGCTTTTCAAATCCTCTTTGTTTGCGATCCATTTATAACGTATTTTAATTAATTTTAGTTTAAACAGCTATAATATGTACACAGCATTACATTAATTCATGCTTGTATCCCGACTGAATCAGTTAGCGTTACACAAGCGACACACACAGCAGGTGGTCAATGGCGGTGGCCGGCTGCCGTTTCAGCGCTCCAGCTACCTGACCAACCTGGACTCCCCGAAGCCGACCCCGCGAGCGGCACACGTTCCGGACACGGGGGTGTCGATCAAAAACCTGGTACGTGTCGGCCCGCGGTCTGACTCATGCAGGCGGCCCAGAAAGGATGACGTGGGACAGAGGGGAGAGAGGGACACGAAAAGGAGGAGAGAGAGGGACACAGAGGGGGATAGAGGGACACAGAGGGGAGGAGAGAGAGAGGGAGAGAAAGAAAGAAAGAAAGAAAGAAAGAAAGAAAGAAAGAAAGAAAGAAAGAAAGAAAGAAAGAAAGAAAGAAAGAAAGAAAGAAAGAAAGAAAGAAAGAAAGAAA
>JARBER010077841.1:0-11680 GCA_030265075.1 Balanus glandula | reverse complement strand
AAAAGTAACAACTATCCGTTAGATGGAAACGCCGATGAGTTGCCAAGAAACCATTGCTACGACAAAACGAGTGATGTTAGAAGATTGGTGATCTAGCAGGTGACGAAAGTGTGTTTTTGAAAAAAACAATGTCATTTTCACCGATGACTATAAAATCTAGTGGATTCTTTGCAACTACAGCTGAGGTAAAACGGACCTAATGTTGTAGTAGCATATACTTCTGACGCCATAGCGACATGAGATATTGTCTGAACTGCTAATCTTTTACTACTTTTTAGTAAAAAAATCAAAGTGAACATAGAACAAGTTAAATCATTTTGAAGGAGCATGTTACAACGGTAAGTTCATATGACATAAATAACGAGCATTCATTAATAGCGTAAAATGTCATAAAACATATACAGGGTGTCCAGAAAAAGGAAAAGGGTGTTTTTGCGTTACAAATTGATAATGAATACTCATAATTAAACAGTCGCATATTATTGTACTCCCCAGCTCATGGCAAAACAGAAAATGTCTGTTATTGGCATGAACGCTTCCTCTAACAGCCACAGCAAACTCCTAAAGAAGATGCCTAAAATAACTCCCCCCGCCGTCGGTGTGACGTCCGAAATCGTTTCTCGCATCGTTTCCCGTGACGCTACTAATTAGGATACAAGCGTGATTTTGTACGGCGCAAAAGTCCTTTATTTTAACAGGCCGTATTAAAATTTGGGCGTGATACCACTGACGCGGACGGAGCGTCGTCGGCGCGGTGCACGTGCACCATTCGTTGAACAAGGGAAATGAAAAATTCAGAAATAGCGAAAAATGGACAAACTCCGCGTGGATCCAGGGCCGATAGCTCAGCAATCAAGAGTTGTCAAGTGCATGGAATAAACACTCTCCGATAGAGAATCAATTGGACTGGCGTATTAGATGTTGTTTAGAGCGAAGCACGTTTTACGTTGGAGAGTTATGACTTAACGTAATTGAATTATAATTTTAGAACATTGTTCAATATTGACATCGGTGCTTGAAAACTGTTGAACATGCACAGAATAATGAAACACGCAACACATCGCAGGATAATGTACTGTCTTTAAATCATATGTGTATCACAAAACTGTTCGTTGCACATTTAGGCAGGTTGTCAGGCGTTAAGATCGATATTTAATATCTGTATAATCTTTAGAGTCTTCTTAAATGTAGACTTTCACACGCAACTCTTTTACATTATCAGAAACCATATTCAATAAATAATTTATGGTTTCATCGGTTTTTGCCATGCTTCCAGCAATAAACATGCCAAATTTTACAAAAAAATAATGCGCATATTAAAATGCAAGCTAATATGCAGTTTCTTTTTTATGGACAACCTATATTATGACATTTAAACATAATACCTATACCAGGAAATAAAAATGATATTCTATATGAAAGCTTTTAAATAGAATAGAATACGTTTATGCCTTTCATTGTAAACGTTCCACCAGATATTGATACAGCCTGCGCCGTTAGCATGGTTAAATACATCAATCGCAGAGCAGTTTTCAAGTTCTGTCACTATAACTTTTCATATTTGTTTAGAGAAAAATTGCATGTGCATTTTATTGGGGAAAAAACAAGCGTTTCTTACATGAGTGTCAGGTTTCAAATATTTTCCACGAGTCGACTAGGAAATATTTTCCTAGTGTATGCTATTTCAAATATTTTCAATGAGCCAACGTTACCACGAGTCGACTAAAAAGGTTAATGTGAAAACTAATGCATCCAGCCCCGGTCTCAGCTATATTGCCACCTTAAATGTGAAATGTGTTCACAAAATCGGCGTCTTAAAATAACCGTACGCCATTCATCCTGAACCAATAAATAAAGAAATAAAGTCCTATAACACGCAACCAGACGTCCTCCGCTGAAAATGCACCATTTACCCGTCTGGCGGGCACAGGAAACATAAATTAACTGTGCCGTCATGCGAGTTATTCCATTGACAGCTGTGTCTGGCGGTTGGCATGCCACGTTGCCGGGCCGGGCCGGTTCCGGAGCACCTGTCGAGCCGCACCGTGGCAACAAATCATGGCCTTTGCACCGTGGCAACACATCATCGCCTTTGCCTATTGCCTATTGCGTCTGCCTGACCAGGCAGACTGTTGAGCCGGGGTCAGCGCTTTCGTGTATGGTGCCGGCTCAGCTATGGGCTGCCATTTTATTTTTGAGAGTAGGTTCGTGCAAATCAGGCGAATAGTATTCGGGAAAAAGGCACTTCACTGCTAAAAGCAATGACATTTGGTCGGCAGCGTGATTTGTGACGTCACTTTGTTAGCCGGCTGCTAGCTTATTGCCGTTTTGGCCTCAACTGCCAAAGTGTCGGACCGGACCCTCTGGGTGTGTCTGTGACTGAGGACCAGGGAACATCTAAGTTTGAACGGGGTATCACCTGGACATAACTTGATAAAACATTGGCATAACCTGGACATAACCTGGGCATAATCTCGAAATAACATGGACATAGTCTGGAAATAACCTGGACATAACCATCTGGATATAACAGACATAACCTGAACATAGCCTGGACATAACATGGACATAACTTGGACATAACACGGACAAAACTAGGACATAACCTAGACATAACCTAGACTAACCTGAACATTACATGGACGAAACCTGGACATGACCAGTCGTGGGCATCGTTACTCTAAATTGTAGTTCCGTTACTCGTTACTCCCTTACTAAAAATAATAGTCCCGTTTCTCGTTACTCCGTTACTTTAGGACAAATCTAACGGACGTTACTGTAATCCGTTACTCCGTTACTTTTGTTCAATACTTGTCAGTATAGGGAATGGATGGCATGTCACACACTCAGCTTTTCGGAAATAACTCGCGTACTTACTGGAGCAACCACGAAGCACATGAATGGCGAATTATGTCAAGTCGATTGGGCAAGTAATTTATAAGATTAAAAGAGGGAGGACGTGCAGAAGCACCCCTGACTTGTAGGGAAGTGAAACCGGAGATATCTCTAACCACTGCAGAGGTAAGCTTTGGGAAAATGCTCTGAGCTTTGGGGAAAGGCGTCTGTTCATAGGTCCCCAACTACGCATCAAGTTTGCACAGTGGCACACAATCAGCCCAGCCGTTGCAGAGTTTTTGCGACAAAACATGTTGATACACTTCACGCGGCACGCGAAGCGTATAGTGGCAGTAGCCCACATAATTTGGCTCTGGTCTCGAATATAGAAGAGTGGCTGGGGCTTCTCAGCAGAGAAGCTCGTTTGTTAATCGGACGTGCGGTTACAGAGATACGAGCCACTCAAAAGCGTCACCATGGGTCGCGTTGGGTCTCAGTCAGATTCATATGTTTCCTTATGATATGACTAGAATTGTTTTCACTGAGATTGTGACCTCTAATGACCTGAGATGATTGCTTTGCCTCTGGTAGTTTCAATGACATTTCATAATGCATGTTTCAAATTGACGTCCTTGAACATCATCATTTGTAATTAAAATTAAGCCGATGCAATATGTTTGATAAAGCAGACATAATATCTTCAATAGGGCATATTCTTGAGCATATTTTCGCTGATCAACCGAGTTCACTGAACTCAGACAACCATATCATATTCGTTCGGTTAAGTATTGGTTTCATATACATATAATTTATGTATATGTTTTCTTTATACCTACTTTATTTTATATGCGCCAGTATATGATGCATATATAATATGCTACCAACATTCCTTAATTCCTCGAGAGCCTATTGACATCCTTCTATACTTTTTCAAGAACATTCTGGATTTATGGAAGCAGTTTTGGCAAGGGTTCTTCAAACTTCAAAGCGTCTCTCGACTCTCAGTGTACCAGTTACCGCCTTTTTCACGCCTGCTCTCTATCTCAACACAAAAGTAACGGAGTAACGGACTTGATTATAAAATAACGAAAGTTACTTGGTCCGTTACCTGTTTTGAAAAGTAACGAAATCGTTACTCCGTTACTAAAAAAAAGTAGTTCCGTTAGTAACGGAGTAACGGAGTAGCGGAAGCTGCCCACCTCTGGACATAACATAGGCATGTCACAGACATGCTATGAACAATGGTCATGATCTAGGAACCTAACGACCATCCGGCTGGATTTAGGCACGGTGTAACCCCTGTCCCGAGCTAACCAGCGTGGGACAACCGACTGAGCCCTCCCGAGGCACGGTAGACACTCGGAGTCGGGACAGTGAGCCGATCGTGATCTGAGCGAGCGGTCGGTCGCGTCGTGACCTGTGGGGTCGACCCGGCAGTGGTTCAGGACGGGAGATGCGCATCACCGACCGGTTGGCAGCGGCGCCGCGCCGGTTCGGTCGGCAGCTCTCTCTCCTCTCCTCCCGGCGGCTGCGGCTGCGGCGGCAGAGGGGAAGTCCCTGCCGAGAGGCGCCGCTGACCTCCGACCGGGAGCGAGCGCTGTTCACCGCTGACCACAGCTGTCTGACAGAGCTGACCACCGCGACCACCGCTGCCAGACAGAGCTGAATACTGTTGCCGACTGTTGACTACCTACTGTTGGTGTTTTGGGGATGCCTAGCTGACCAAATCAGTTAGGCATCCCCCAAACGCCGAAACCGTGAGAACCATAAGGAAATATAAAAAGCAAATCACTACTTAGAAGCTGACCACAAACCCTCAGATTTGAAGAAAAACATAAACGTACCCTGTTTGAGACCAGTGCCGATCCATGTGGAAGTGGGTGGCTACCACTGCGCGTGGCGCGTTCCGCGTGACTGACGCGCGGTGTTGTCATGTATTTTCTCACAAAAACTCCATTACAGCTGGTCTGATTGTGTATAACATATATACATTTAGTGTGTGTTTAGGGACACCTCAGATCAGCTGCAAATTTTCCTAAGTAAAGGTTGGCTGCCTCTGCACGTGCGCACGTGCACACCCCTATGTTATATCTAAGAAATGACTGAGCCAATCGTGTTCAAAGCTAGCGTGTGGCTAGGGACATGTCAGCTGACGCTTTTCCAGAAGTCGGAGTGAGGTGCCTCTGCAAGTGCGAACGTGCACACCCCTGTTCTATATCTCAGCAACTATCTCTATCTCAACCCCTATCTCAGTAACGGCTGAGGCAATTGTGTTTAAACAGAAACTTAGTGTATGGTTAGGGACCTGTCAGCCGACGTTTTCCAAAAGTCAGGAGTGGTGTGCCTCTGCACTCGCTGACGTTCAAACCCCTGTTCTATATCTCAGCAACGGCTAAGACGATTGTGTTCAAATTTGGTGAGTAGTTAGGGACCTGTCGGCCGATACTTTTCCAAAAATCAGGAATGGGAATGGGAGCGCCGACGCCTTCGTATGTGAAAAATCACTTCCCGATGGAGTTTAAGTTCACCTCGTATTTCATTATCGCTCGCTCAACATCACCGTCTACGGTGTTTTATGGTTAAGATGAAGGCAGATAAAGGTGACCTAAGCTGCAATGACATTTAGTAGGGAGCGGTATTGCAGCTGCAAGCGACGTGGTCTCTTGGTCACTCACTACTGCGCATAACGTGTTGCAAATGGCCAGCAGAAACTTTTATTTTGGACAGATCTGAATGCGTGCGTGCGTGCGTGCGTGTATGTGTGTGTGTGTGTGTGTGTGTGTCCTCACATCACCACCGAGGCTGTTTCCTCTTCACAATATAAGTAATAAAGCACCTATCAAAGCTATCCGGTAGCCCTCTTACGTAACGTATTGGTTTTCCCCTCCTTTGTAAATTAATTTCTGAATTGAATAGTGGCGCGTTTTGTGTTGGAATTTCCATCAGGCGGCTACACGGGAGTGGTTCCGATGTTGAACAGCGTCAAAACACCTGACACGAGGTGGATCTAAGCACGCTCCGCTGTTGCCGTGTGTTTCTGGCAAGGAATGACTGCACCCGTCGCCGTGGGACGGAGGGTAGTACCCGGTGGGCGATTTCGCAGAACGCGGCGTACTAATGACAGCGATTACAGACAGATGGGTGAGTTTAGTCTGCGGCGATGTTGGTTGTAGTCATTACAAAAGAACGTCTGAGCAGTGGGGTCATGTCAGTATCTCCGTAGCCTGATACATTCCTCGTAGTGTTTACTAACATAAGGTGAGTTGGGTCATTACAATGATATTTCTCAAAAACAAATTATTAGCCCTGATAAGAGACATAACAAAACATAAAAAGCTGTCTAAAAAACAAACACCGGCAAGCGAGCACCCGATGTTCGCGAAAAAAAGGTTTCCGATACGGCCCCTTCCATTTAAAGGGCTTTCGATTGCTTTCCCGATTGTTTCCTGCTCCCATGGATCTCGAACCAAAGGGTATCTATGAAAGGTAGGCATCATCTATGAAAGGTAGGCATGGGCGGAAAATCGTTTTTGAAGTTGCCCCTGTCCAGGCCTGAGGTTTGGATTGTAAGGATATCCTGTTTTAAATAGTGTAAATTTATATTTTATTTTTAACCAAAATACAATTACTCGCCGAATTTAACCCATGTTTGATCAGAGGAAGCAGATATTGATATTTTAAATAATGTTTTATGACGAATATTTTAGATACATCATAGCACAAAGTCGCTATCGGCTTAAACTTAATGCACCTGCTCCTACATTAATTTGACATCTTCTGTAAAAAGTCAAAAATTTCTGAGAATTTTTTTTAAATAATATGGACTTGGTGGCGTCACTACTAACGAGTTTTACGAAAAAAAAACAGCCTTTGTTTGACAGGCCGTACAAAGAACACATAACCAAAATGTGATAAAAAGTAAACATCAAATTACAAGGGCAACCAATAGCAATCTCAGTTTTTGATATTTCATATTTTTGACCAAAAAAAACAGAATATTCACAAAACTAAACATTTCAAAGCTATTAAAAATGTAGGAATATATATCATATAGATACATACAGGGTGTTTCAGAATGAATGTTATCCCACACCGATAACTGTCTTTGTCATTGAATCGCGTGCTAAAGGCATTTTTTAATCGACCGTCAGTTAACTCGGAATTTAATCACCATATGGTGATTATCAATCTGGATATTCCACGGCTGTGAAAATTTCGGTTGAGGGCTTTGCCAAGTCAGTGGAAAGATGTATCAAGGTTCGATTTTTTTTAGCGTAGCGGCGCGGGATAAAACTATTACACCACTCGCGAGTATAAATATGCGTTAATCAACTCGGCTTCGCCTCGTTGATTAACTGCATATTTATACTCGCTCGTGGTGTAATACATAATAATTTCTGCTGTCCCCAAAAATAATTATTCATTGTGCCATGAATGATTCAATCACCCTACTTAATTTGTATGAACGACTCAATTCATGATTCATTAAATTATTCATAATATGAATCGATTCATGAATGATTCATAATATGAATCGATTCATGAATGATTCATATGAAATAATAATGATTCAATCAAAAATAATCATTCAATCAGAATCATTGACAATCTGGTCATAACATTCACAGACACTTTATACCTTCTGTATGGTGTGTTCTGTACAAATAGGTATTTAGAAGCTCCACCTCGCATGCTCCCTTTGGCGCCGCCAAGCGTTACAGTGCGCTTATTTTCAAAAAGTACGTGGTCCAAAGTCTTTTCCAAATCATCACATGTGGATAATGAAATGTGAATATCCCTAAAATAAGAAATTGATTGTGAAGATAAATTGCATTCATTTTGCATCGAAGCTATCAGAGGGCATTCAAGCTTTGCATTCAAGCTTTGCAGAGGACACTTTGGACCGTGTGCCTTTTGGAAATAAACAGACCGTAGTATACATGATCCAAGCTCGTGGTGCGCCCGGTGCCCCCTAATCTCCGGCCGGGAGTACCAGCCGTTGACCGGCGGTGGCCTGTGCGCCTGGGCGGCTGACCGACCCTGCAGAATTCGCCGAAGGCCGGCCCCGTCAACTCAGTAGTAGCTTAACATTTTGAGAGGAACTCAAATTGGTAGGGACAAGTATGCATATGTGATATAACTATGTAGACTGTAAAGTATAGATATGCAGTCAGCAGGGAAAACCTTATGAAATGATTATCTAGTAGTTGTAATGAAGCAAATATAAAAAAATTGTTCAACCTGGCTATGATCGCTAATCTGCAGGAGCTATAGGTTAATTACTTCAGAGTGGTAACTTGAACTTCGAAACCTTCTATTTATATGCTTTAGTCGATCACTTTCTGCAAACACTCAATATGTTAACTGTGCCGGGACCTAGGGAAGTAGCAGGGCTTCGGTGTGTATTGCACTCATCGCGACATCAACGACAATCAGGCAGCCCCGAAGGCACCCGGACAGATCCGTAAGGCCCGAACGAACACCCAGACAGACCAGTAGGCCCGGACAAAGTCATCGCGTCCTAAAACAAACAATGCTAATCTAAAGCAAATCCGCAACAGAATTAAACCACAAGAACCCCAATAGTAAATAAAATAAAATAGAGCACGTCAGCTCCAAAGCAAATATCAAATAATCCAAACAATCA
Organism: Balanus glandula; assembly: GCA_030265075.1. NCBI lineage: Eukaryota > Metazoa > Arthropoda > Thecostraca > Balanomorpha > Balanidae > Balanus > Balanus glandula. The sequence goes on along the minus strand of JARBER010077841.1, from coordinate 3,198 downwards.
CAGTCCAATCTCACCGTAAGGTATCAAACGCAGGGTGATACATGCGCACCGGGCGGCGCCTGGGCACGGAAAGAACAAGGTGAGCGCGCCCGGACCTCAGGTCACCACCGACGTTCCTGATTGGCGGAGCCGGCACCGGTCACGTGACCGAGAGCCGTGATGTCACGTCCGCCGGTCCGAGCCGCCGCGACAAGAAACGAGAACCGACGCAACTAAATATAAACGAGAAATGATACGCACAGGCTGGTATAGGCTTACAATGAAAACGTAACAGAAACGCAACGCAGCTTAATTTCGCACCATTTACAAATATACATATAGGCATGCGCAATACGATCCATCTCCTACTTTCTTGCTTTGGTGTTGAGTGATCACTGATCAGGGTAACACTTGACTGAAAAAAATGTTGTCACCCACTGACGAAATATTTTCACCCTACGTAACCACAGACACCTCATAACCACAGCAACAGATACTCCTATGCGTCAGTTCTCCGCACACAAGAGGAACAGCACCCTCAGCAAGGCTTGCCTACTTGCGCGGCACGGCGCACAGGTAGGCCTTTTCGCCCTCAGGGGCGAGCACGAATGTGTTCTTCGCCAGTGGCATCGGCGGCGGCGGAGTGCGCGGTGCCGGCTCAAGACGGGTCTCACGCAGCAGACCCACCAGCGCCACCTTCGCTTCGAACAGCGCGAACCGCATGGCAATGCAGTTCCGCGGTCCGCTACCGAACGGCATGTAAGCGCAAGGGTGGCGCCGCTCCTTCTGCTCGGGGAGGAAGCGGTCCGGGTCGAACTTCAGCGGGTCCGGGTAGAGCTCCGGATCGCGGTGCAGGGCAAAGACGGGCATATGTACGATGACGCCGCGCGGGAGGGTCACATCAGTACCCGGCAGGGTGTACTCCTTGCTGGACTGACGCTCCAGACGCACCCCCGGTGGGTAGAGTCGCAGCGTCTCCGAGATAACCCGGTCCAGGTAGGTCATCTCACCGACGGCTTCGTAGGTCAACTGGCCTCCGTAGCGCTCAAGAACGTCTTCGATCTCCACGTGCACCGCCTGCTGGACGTCGGGGTTCGTGGCCAGGCAGTAGGCGGCGAAGGTCAGCAGCTTGGCCGTCGTGTCGTACCCGACGATGAAGAACAGCACCGACTGCGCGACGATGCTGGAGGTAGTGAGGACGGGGTTGCCGTTCTTGTCTTTCGTGTCCAACAGCAACTGGAGGAAGTCCTTGCGTGAGTCGCCCGAGCGGCGTTGTGCCAAGGTGCGGTTAACCACCCGGAAGAAGAATTGGTTAGCAGATTTGAGGGGATCCGGCAGCAGCTTTAGGGCTGCGTTCCCCAGCATCACCACCAAGGTAAGTCTGGCCGCGGCATATCCCTTCGGCGCCTCGAATAGCAGTGAGGCGTGCCTTGCGAACTCAGAGTTGGAGTCTTTGAAGGAGTTGCAGTTGACGCCAAACGCACAGGAGGCGATGTTATCCATGGTGAAGCGGCCGAAGCAGTCATTGAGCTCGATCTCTCCTGCCCGTTTCATTTCACTCTTTACGTAGTCAGTGAGGTTGGCAGCGTTATCCAGGCAAAGCTGGTGCATGGCCCGCAGCTTGCTGGAGGAAAAGGTGGGCGACATCACCGCCCTCGTATCCTTCCACTGCTTCCCATTCAGAACCTGCAACATCTCCTTAAAGTCCTCGCTGATGGCAAGCTCTCGTCGGTTAGTGAAGTACTCAAAGTCTTTGATGGTGATGGCACGGATGAGGTCTAGATCACCGACATACAGCGTCGGCTGGATCATCTTGATGTATCCACAATACTTCTTCCCTCCCTGCTTGTTGTAGATCCAATCCTCGAATCCCAGGAAGTCGGCGAACGGTGGACCGTACGCGTTGCCATAAGGGAACGTGGGCGTCGGACCCGGCACGCCCATCTCCGCCCAGAACCCATAGTTCTTCGTCATCAAATAGTATACGGTCACCAGTGCACACGCCACCACCGCCAGGGGCAGAGGAGTGAAGATCCAGGTGAGCACCGAGCCCAGCGCTGAGAGCACAGCACCAATCATGGCGGCGGGCTGAGAGGAGCGGAGGAGCTCCGTGACACGCACCCGACACTGCACCTCCGCCGCGCAACTGAACCACCCTCCCGCCGCCCCGTCGCCGCCGCCTTTCGCTCAAGGTCAAACAGAGCGAAGGGTGTTTACACATCAAATGAAGGTACTGAAAGTGATATGTGTTTACCCAGTTTTATTCCCCATTGCGAGCGTGCGCTACCATTTGTACAGTTTCGCTGTCCTCCAGTTTGTAAAGGATAGCGATGCTATCTGGAAATGAAAGGATTTGTTGTTTTATGTGAACGAGCTGAACTGTTAGTAAGGAAATGTGCATACGTGTATGTTCAATTATTACTGTCATCGGCCTGGAAAAAGCTGCGTCGTCTGCAACTCTGGGACGGCGACGGTGCAGTGAGCCTGTGCAGTGAAAAATCTGCCGCGCGCCGACTCAGTATGTCGTCAGATGATCATGTGTATCCTGGATTATGTACAGGTCTCCACGTATTTAATGGTTGGTCACTCGGCGGGCGGGAGGGCACCTAGGATCGCCACTGTTCTCCGACTGATAGTTACGCACTGGCCTCCCTACTTCATAGTAGTGGGGAGGGGATGGAAAAGAATGCGAGTGCTGTGCGGAGGCTAAAAACCGGTTTCTGGTATCCGGTGGTAGTGGGGCAGAGGAGGGTCAGGTCATGCTTTCGGCTCTATTGTCGGGTCCAGTGCCTGAGTGTAACGGAGCACAGGGTAAAGATGAACGTATCGTTAGTTGATGTCATGTTTGCAGAAGCAGCGCATGTCTTTCCTGAATTGATTACATTTGCTTGTAGGGGAGAACGGGGCCATTTGGCCGCGGCGACTTGGCCGCCCCCATGTTTACGCTTTACGGCAGCACTGAAGGAATGCGTTTGAACATGTTGCCATCTCTATGCGCTAGTTATAAATCAAACAAAGTTAATATCATGCATTTTCCTAATAGTTTTCTTCAAACGTGATAAGATGTGAATCATTACCCCCAAAAATGTGAATTATCACCCAAAAACGTAACTTTTACTTCCGTACGAAACAATGTATGGTGACTACACCTTTTGCACTTCAAATTAAAATAAGTGAGATTCAAATTAAAACAAGTGGAATTCAAATTAAAACAAATGG
>JARBER010077730.1:0-11681 GCA_030265075.1 Balanus glandula | reverse complement strand
TGGCACGCGGGCGCTCCCCCCCCCCCCCCTCCAGATGGAGAGGCATTATAGTATGTGAGGACTGAGGGAACATGTGAGTCTGGATAAATAAAATTCGAACTCGGGTGTGGGGTGGTGGCGAATTTTGTAAAGACATATTAGGATGGAGTTACACTTTGTCACTACACTGGAGATGTAATTCTCCCAGGATGTGGTGTGCTCTACAGTTATTTCCAGCATCTTTACGGCCGGAAGAGGATGCATAACATGGTTCTAGATATTGAGCTGAAAAGACGTAGTCTTACTATTAACTTGGAAAATGCCGACGAGGAGGATATTAGTTTTGGTGGGATTCATCTTCAATGGGTTGGTAGTAAAGTAAGATTGAACTGCACAGATAGTATCCTGTCGGAATTTTAGGACGGATATGTGTTTGGGGAGGACGGAGTTGAAAAGCTGGGTGTCGTCTCCGTAGGACACTAAACGTCCGTAGGGCAGGCAGGTTGAAAGGTCGTTCGTGGAGACGCTAAAAGGGATTGGGTTGGGTCCACGAGGGAGCCCTGAGGGACACCATGGGATAATGGAAGGGAGATGGATATGCCTTTCACCACCTGCCTCCCGCCATCGAGGAAGCTTCAGAACTATAGGGGATCTATGCCATACCATTTAATTTTGTTAGGAGGACTTAGTGATCTACGCTGTCAAAGGCTTTGCTCAGATCTACAGAGGTGACGGCGATGACATGACTTGCGTCGATCCGGCGGGTCATCCATTCCACAGCGTCGGCCACGGCGTCCTCCGTCGAGTGAAGCGGCCTATACGCGTATTGTGACGGTGTCAATGTAATGCAATAGATGTTCCGACAGCTGCTTGCATACGACCTTCTGGCATAACTTCGTATGCAACTTCGTAACTAACGTACGCATTTATTGTTGTTCAGTTTACTTGAACGTACTCTCCGGAACGCCATCTTTACTTGTCAGTGAATGTCTTGCCCTGTCTCCAAGGCGGTGACTGGTTACAGCCCGGTTGTCTCGTAAGGCCGCGATGTGACACGGCGGCAGACGCTGATTCCCCTTCTCCGCCTCTTTCTTCAGACGTACGTGGCCAACATCCTGCTGGCGGTGAACCCGTACAAGGACATGAGGCAACTCTACTCGGCTGACGTCATCAAGAAGTACCAGGGCAAGTCGCTCGGCACGCTGCCGCCGCACGTCTTCGCCATCGGTGAGTGCCACCGACGCACAAGGTTGATTCACTCTGCCAGCCGATAGTCCTTTACAGTGAAGCCGACCGGCCGGGCACAGGCCGTAGCTTGGCAACCAAACAATGCGTGCGTTCAGAGCTTATCTGTAGCCTTCAAAGCGGTGACAGGTGGTAGTTATCATATCGAAGGTCGAAACCTGCTGCACGATTATGCTGATTTATGAATTTACACTAGGAAAAAGTGGAATTACTAACTATCGCAAATTTCCATGAATTGCAAGTTCCGTTGATGCTTGATACATGTCGCGTGCCTATTAATGGCACTCGTTTTTCCTGTACGTCCTGCCGTCCTGTACCTCCTTTTAGTGCAGTCCTGTGTCTCCTTTTAGTGCTTTCCTATGCCTTTTAGTGCCGTCCTGTGCCTCCTTTTAGCGCCGTCCTGTTCTTCCTTTTAGTGCCGTCCTCTGCCTCATTTTAGTGCTGCCCTGCGTCTCCTTAGTGCCGTCCTCTGCCTCTTTTTAGTGCCACCTTGTGCCTATTTTTAGTGGTGTCCTGTGCCTCCTTTTTCCCCGTTATCTGGCATCCTCAGTGTGCCGGGTCTGATATATCGTGACAGCACCGTGATGTCACGCGACTCGATCGCCGCTACCGACGCGCTCGGCGAGCAGTGGCGCTATCTTATCCGCGCCGCGCCCGTCTTGTTGGCCGTCCACATGTCGCTGGGTGGGACTGCCCCTCCCCCATTTCACAGGAGGGGGAGGCAGGGACGGGATTAGTCCCCAGCAGCTGGCGTGAGCGGCCGCTGACTGGTTACTGATTACTGATTAGTGACGATTGATAGTTTCATTGTCAGTTCTAATGAGTTTTCTTGGCTTTTCCCGCGCCGTGACGTTCCGTTGTATCATGATTTGGTGATATCGTGATGAGTGCTATGGACGGGCTTGCATTTTTATTATTTAAAGGGACAATTGTGATTCTGTTGTATTGAGTCGATTCTCGATCTGGTCTGTTGAGACTTGTGAGTTTACAGACGCTGACTTTCTCAAATTCAAATAAGCTTACGAATCCTGGAATGCAACGATGCAGTTTGCTAACGCATCCTGGTACAACCACACTTATGACCACCATTGTATGAACTCCCCTCCCGATCGCTGCCTCGCCATAGTGAGCCGGTCACCACTGACCTCCGCCTGCTCCCCGCCGCAGCCGACAAGGCGTTCCGCGACATGAAGGTGCTGAAGCAGTCTCAGAGCGTGGTCGTGTCGGGAGAGAGTGGCGCCGGCAAGACCGAGTCGACCAAGTACATCCTGCGCTACCTCTGCAAGTCGTGGGGCAGCGCCGCCGGCGAGATCGAGGCCAGGATACTGCAGGGTGAGTCAGGAGGAAAGAGCAGAGAGACGATGAAAGGGGTGGGGAGAGGAGGGGAGAGGTAGAGGAAGATGGGGAGGGGATGCTGAGAGAAGCCTGGGAGAGGAAGAGAGGGAGGAACGGGGAGGAGTGGCTCGGAGGCAGATACGGAGGAGGAAGTATGAAGAGTTTTAGCTACGCGTCGGTGAAGTTTTTATTTGTTTTGCTGCTTGCAGAGCCGGAATTTTTCCGCTCTGCAGTCTCTGCAAAAGTCAGTGACGCGATTCGTTTGTTGTTATTGCGTTTTTATGACGACGCGACAGCCGCATTACGCAGCAGGGAACGCTTCCGCTATTCTAAAGCAGAGCAGACTGACCAGACCACACGCTATGGGCTAGTTCCAACAATCAGCATTGTGTCACTGCGATGATTTACTTATTTAACCGGTCCCTGTTTCGTTTATCCTAACGCTAAACAACCATTAACAAACTATTTTAACCGCTTCCCGCTTGCCGTCCGTGACAACTAACCCAGCATGTGCTCCCCCCGGCAGCTAACCCGATCCTCGAATCGTTCGGCAACGCCACGACGATGCGCAACAACAACTCATCGCGCTTCGGCAAGTTCATCGAGATCCACTTCAACGAGCGCATGTCGGTGGTGGGCGGCTACATCTCGCACTACCTGCTGGAGCGGTCCCGCATCGTGGGCCAGGGTCGGGAGGAGCGGAACTACCACATCTTCTACCAGCTGTGCGCCGGCGCGCCCGACAGCCTGCGGAAACAGCTGCGCCTCAGCACCCCGGATAACTTCCAGGTGCGGCGTCACGCGCCGGCTTTGGCCAGGGACGGGGCGGGGAAGGGGAGGAAAGGAGGAGGTGTGACGGGTTGTCGGTCCGTCTGGGATGACTGGTGATAGGTGTGGGAGCGTAGTAGCTCGTGGTGAGAAGTTTTAGGTAAGATATGATGATGTTCCGGTGTTTGTGATTGATGTGTATAACCAGTTCTACTCCCATGTGCTGACATTTGCGTTACCTATTGGAGCTGCCACTTTGCAGGCCTGTGACTACCCGCGGCACGCCGTATACCCCGTTCAACTTCCCACGACTGCCCACTTGCTCAAATAAACTGACAGTTACCCACGACCACAACTACCAGCAACATAAATTTTAGTTTCCTAGTATTTAACAAATTCAAGCAAATAATTGCAATATGCAAATTAATGCATTAAACTGCAATGCTATTGCTGAAATAAAGCGCAGTCACTGAACTAAAGTTTGAAGTATTGCGCAATAAGTTATTGTTGAGAAAGCTGAAAATTATGCTTCCTGTCAACTACCCACGTCAGTCAAATCATTGCTCCTACTACCCACAACTACTTACGTGGTAGCCACGTCTCGTGGGTAAGCGAGTAGAAAAGTGACACTTCTATTACGCATTGTAATCAGGGCTGCGGAGTCGACAGTATTTGATCGACTCCAACTCCAGCCCCGTCTCCGGCCTATATATCTACTATCCAGCCCGTCTTCGCAGGAGCCGCTGCCAATCCCGGATCCTGTGTTGCTATACAGCTGGCCAGCCAGTGCACCGTTCTGGCTGTCGATTCCAAGTGAAAAAGTCAAAAGCAAAAAGCCAAAACGGCTAAAGGCGAACGTACAAAAAGTCAAAAAGACTGTTAGTGTTGATGCCACTTTTATCCTTTTGACTTTTGTCCTTTTAGCTTTTTACTTTTTGTCATTTTTACTTTTGTTCGTTTGAGTTAAAGCCTTTTTTACTCGTTGCTGTATGACTTTTTGCATTTGACTTTTAGCCAATTTAACATTCGTCCTTTAACTTTTTCACATTTGACTTATGTTCTTTGCCTTTTTGACATTTGACTTTTTGTCCCTCCCCGCCGCCTCGTCTCCGGCAACCAAGTTCACCGGTCAGTGGTGTGGATTAAACAAAAAATGTATCTGGATGCTCATTGCTCAAGGGCGGATGTAATTATATCGTGCTATGCCCCTAAACGGCAGAAATGTATCGAAAGCTGACATGTTTTTGATCGTTGATGACACAAAAAACTTCTTAAAAGTTAATTTTTTGACTTAGCTAAATGCACGAGCAAGTTTATAGATCCTTTCTGGTCGTGTCGCAGCAGCCAATGGCCACAATGATTGGCTTAGCACTTCAAAACTCGCAGGACGTAAGCAAGGTCATGCTTCATTATCTTCTCACTTTCTTTCTCAATAGGTGTAAATGCAGGAGATATATTGAAGAAATCCATGAAAGGCTTCAAAGCTAGAACCGCTTTTGCCCCTCCACTTCTGTTTCCCATGTCTCTGTTTGCCACAGTACACCCGGCTGGACCATATTCAGCGATACCTGTAGCATTACGTCGTCTCCTAACGTCTCCCCGTTTTGTCTCCACACCCGGCAGTACACCCGTCACGGCTGCACGCAGTACTTCGCCGACAAGGAGAGCCAGGGGGCGATGAACGCCGACCGCCAGAGCGCCGACCACCGCAAGAAGGGCCCGCTCAGCGACCCCAACCTGGACGACGCCAGGGACTTCGCTCGCCTGGACAAGGTACGCTGGTGCGGAGGTGCCGAGGCGTGCAATGCTGAACGTTGGTCTCGGAACGTTGGTTGGTCCGTCGGAACGTTAGTTTTCAGCTGTATGATTGTGTTTGAGGTTAGGTGTCCCAGTATTGTATTGAGGATCGTCCGAGCTCTGGTGCACGGCTGCTATGCATGGGAAAGCATGGCTGTAAGCTCACAGCAGTGGTCTGCAATCCGGATGTTTGCGTTCTGTCATGCGGGTTAAGTTTTTTACTGGAAGTTTTGCGGATGGGCTTGACAAATGTGCACCCACGGGCTCATCCAGCAGCTGTGTTGCACTGTTTGTCCATTGTGCAGTCACTAGCAAAAGTTCCGATCGGCAAAAGTTCTGAACTCTGTCTAATCGGTGCTGCATACAGCTGAATTAAATGTTGTTGAGCTCACCCCGATGTATCGCGGATGAACTCAAACTAGTTGAAGCAAGTAGTTAGATTTATCTCCGTACAGCACCGATTGGCACGCTATTAATGGGGGATACTGTACACAAAACTTTTGCTAGTGACGTACTGCGATCATAAGTGAGGGATGATTATGGCATTCTTGATCCGCTCATACCCGGATCATTGGCATAGCGTGCATGGTTTTAAAAATGCCCTTAGAAAAGGTTAAACCGTGGCATCTGTGCATTGCATGCTATATCTTATCCTACCGTTATGCCCTATACGTTGTTCGCTCCTATGAAGGACTATCAGACCCTATTGCTTGACTGTAAGCGGTTGTCTTAAGTCGGTATGACTATGCCTAAAATCTGTGTTATATGTATAGCTATGAGTTAACCAGTTTTCTTTGTCCTGCATAGCTGTTCTGAAGTTTGTATTATCCGCTGTGGCCAGGGAGTTGACCCCGGCCGGTCTGAGAGACTGAGAATTGGCCCTACAGTGGTCTGACCGCTGCTCTAACCCTGACCTCTCTAACCCTGACCTGACCGCTGAGGGAGGACCTGAGTCACCTGACTCTAACCCTGACCTGACCTGCGCTGTGGCCAGGCGCTGACCACTGTCGGTCTCGCTGCTCTAACCCTGACCTGACCTTGCGCTGTCACCAGGCGCTGGCCACGGTCGGTCTCGGCGACAAGGAGCGTCTGGCCATCTACACGACGGTGGCGGCCGTCCTCCATCTGGGAAACGTCGCCTTCGAGGATAACCCCGAGGACAGGAAAGGTGAGGACAGGCGGAAGGACAGCCTGTGCAGTAAGCAGCTGTGTGGGTGAGCAGGACGGATGCGACTCGCGACGAGTGGAGCAATGGTGCGCCAGCATTAATCAGGACGAGTGCGCCAGTCAGCACGTAAACTCTCCACCACTACACGGCGTACATTTTACAGACGACTCCTGACATTAACATTTAAGTACCTTCGCATTGTCTACTGCCTGTTTATACACAGTCAAATTTGCCAAAATCATATTTAACAACTATTCATCGCCCGTCTAATCGTCCGGTTGGCTCCTCGTCCTGTCGAGCGCTGACCGTTTGCCGGCTGTGTCGGCCTGCATGCCCGGCTGCCGGTGTGGCAGGCTCGCCGGCTGGCCGGCTGTACAGGCTGTGTGGAGCGGAGCTGTGTGCGGAGCGGTCTCGCCTCGCCTCGCGGTAACCAGCGGGCCGTGTCGCAGCAGCTGATCCGTTCCGCCTCCCGGTGAACAATGGCGGCCGCCTCCACCCCGCCCCCAACTCCGGGAGCCTGACCGCGAACAGTACCATACCGGAACCTCGTCCACCGTATACGATACAGCCTCCCCGAGCCTAGTGAAACAAATCGGAGCTTTCCATCACAAACCGGGTCGCTGGGCATAGCAAAGAACCTCTTCGATCCGCCCGGAATCTTCTGAAGATTGCCAGAATCGCCCGGATACAGAACCTCTTGATAAACCTCTGAATATCCGGGAATACACGAATAAGTTTATGTTCTCTGGTGCCTGGAAGACGCCGAAAATCGTGACCATCCGCTCAGTCACAAGTTCAAGATTATCCTTGTGGGTCGGAGGGTCGTAAAATACTGATTTATAAAAACGGCAAATAACAGTGACTGAAATGCTTGCACTATTCATCGATCGCCACAACACCTGGTTTTGACACAACCATTGTTGACACGTTTTGACTCTTGTACAAAAGCAACAGGTTTTGCAGCTACTAAATCACAGCGCCATCCTCTAAATGTTGTGTTATTTCACTGGCCGCTGTTCAGTGTCCATTCCGATTCCTGTATCCCGTAGCGTATCACCTAGCGTCGCCTGCCGTCAGTTACAGTGTGCTCGCTGTCCGCCAGGTGGCTGCATGGTGTCGCCGTCGTCGGAGAAGCCGCTGGCGTCGTCGGCGGCGCTGCTCGGGGTCGACCCGGACGAGCTGGAGCAGGCGCTCCTCTCCCGAGTGATGCAGACCAGCAAGGGAGGCGCCAAGGGCACCGTCATCATGTGAGTACAGCGACGTCGCAGGCGGGATAGAGGAGTGTGTTGAGTCGGACTGGCGCCGGCAAACTAACAGCTTGTAATATGTGGTAGATTAAATACGCGTGTCGCATCCATAGTATTCTTGCTATATAATCGTTTGTATTCTGGATATGTTCCCACTAGATGACAGCAGAGACGTATTGGAGAAGGTCGTGTGTAGACAATTTGATATGGCGTGGCGACTTGCACCGAGGTACCTTAGTAGTTTATTTTGAGTGAAAATGATTCCTAACCGCATGAATGGAACTCCCCCTGCGAAACGTACTGCCGTCTGACTCACACTAACGACGTTAGCTGTGACTGCGTCCGTGCTTGCCCTCCCTGCTCCCCTCCCCCTGTGTGTGTGTTGTCCCTACCCTCGGCTCCCCCTGTGTCGCGCCCTCCCCACTGACCCCCGGCCGGCGCTGGGTCTCAGGGTTCCCCTGAAGACGCACGAGGCGCACAATGCCCGCGACGCGCTCGCCAAGGGCATCTACTCCCGGCTGTTCGACTACATCGTGTCCGTCATCAACCAGAGCATCCCGTTCAGTTCGTCCAGCTACTACATCGGCGTGCTGGATATCGCCGGTTTCGGTCAGTTGGCGGCTCAGTGCGGAGGGCCAGTCATCGTCACAGGGCTTCTGTCTCAGGTTCAGGATCGTCACAGGCACACTGACCAGTCTGGTCAGTGTGTTTCAGTTAGCCGAGTAATTATCATCGGTTTGTGTTAGTGTCCTGACCTTTCTGCCTTGTCTGTTTCAGTCAACATGATATTTTGGGTAGCTTAATTGGGTCCTGTCTGTCATTTGGGCAGTTTCTGTCCCTGTCTGTCGCCACTGACTTAAAGTGCTGGTAAATAAATCATAGGTCTTCTCTATGTTTGATCTGTTTTACCTGCCCCCCATTACGTGTTAGATGGTTCATCAGTTACTGCTGTCAGGTTTTTTGATAGCCATTGTAGGGCTACACTATTTGATTTATGTGAATTTTCCAATTACTTATTCTTTAAAAAAGTTGTGTCAAATGCTAGTTCAGCTTCTTTACTTTTCGACGGCAGCTGTCCAGTGGCGATATTATTTGATACATGACGTTATTTGTACTCGCCGAACGATGCTGTATAGTTGAGAATGTCAGCACCCGAGCTGTAACACCAGGTCTATCAAGTCAGACTGTCGTTTCTCCTGAGCACCCGCTAGCTCCGACATCCCGCTGACCGAAACTCCTTCTCCCCGCGACAGAGTACTTCACCGTCAACAGCTTCGAGCAGTTCTGCATCAACTACTGCAACGAGAAGCTGCAGCAGTTCTTCAACCAGCGCATCCTGCGCGACGAGCAAGAGCTGTACGAGCGCGAGGGACTCGGCGTCAAGAAGATCAGCTACGTCGACAACCAGGACGCTATCGGTACGGGACGCAGCGCGGGATGTCGGGCTGTCTGAGCGGCGGGTTCAGGCGGGCTGAGATGGCGGTGGCAGGGTGCTCTGCATTACGAGTGACTACGCTGGGTGACAAAGAAGGGGTCAGCGTGTGTGTCGTAGAAGGGGTGGGATGGTTTGGGATGATTCTGCGTGGTCGCAGAGATGATGTTATGTGGACGTCAATAATGCTGTTTTCGTTTTTTAACCTTCGTTGGTGGATGTTCGCATGTGGATTTCCACCTCAACTGGTTCTATTTTGTATCTGTTTTTACCCAAAGGACGTCGTTATTTCTCCGTCAACAGTCCACTAGACTCGGAATGTCTGAGCTGCTATTTTGCCTCCCCTAACTCGATATGAACCTGTCTGCTCTCCATCCCAGCTAGCTATATGAACCTGTCTGTGAACCCATATGAACCCGTCGGCTCTCCGCCTCAGCTAGCTTTATTGAACTGTGATCCTGTCGGTGGACTCATATGAACCCGTCGGCTCTCCGTCCCGGACCGGCGGTCCTGTGTCAGTTGAGTCTGTTCTCGAACCGAACTTCATGCTCCTGTCAACACGGCCACCTGACCCGGCCTGTGCCGGCCCGCTGAGCTTCCTCCCTGTCGACACCGCCACCTGACCCGCTCCTGTGCCGGCGCTCTCGGCAGACCTGATCGAGTCGAAGGGCGGCATCCTGTACCTGCTGGACGAGGAGTCGAAGCTGCCGAAGCCCTCCTTCGTGCACTTCACGCAGTCGGTGCACACCGGCTGCGGCAGCTCCTTCCGGCTCGCTCTGCCGCGCAAGTCGAAACTGCGTGACCACCGCGAGATTCGCGACGACGAGGGCTTCCTCGTGCGACACTTCGCCGGCGCCGTGTGCTACCAGACGGTGAGGATCCTTGTGATGTATCGCAGGAACGGCTGGTGGTGGCCATCCACTGCAGCTCGCCTAATCGCCTAATGGCAGAATTTAACATTAGAGCCTGTGGGAAGTCAGCTGATTCACGCCTTATCTCGGCGATACCACGTTCAGAGCGTTCCCCATAGGCTCCTATTTTAAACTCTGCCGTTAGGCGATTAGGCGCCGTGCATTGAACGGCCACCTTAAGCCGATCGTGTTCAGATACGGTATGTGGCTAGGAACCTCTCAGGTGTCACTTTTCAACAAGTCGGGGACTATGTTGAAGGGAGGGGACAAGTCTGAACGTGCCGGTACGTTCCCACTTTTATGTATCACAGGAAGTACTTGCCCAACACGGTCCTTATTGGCAAAATATAACGTTACGGCGTAGGTCATGTCCTGGAGGCGCATGTCGATAGTTGCACTGCTCCGTCTGCTGGATTTCTTTGCTCACCCAGTCTGTTGTCTGTGGTGCAGGATAAGTTCCTGGAGAAGAACAACGACGCGCTGCACGGCTCGCTGGAGGCTCTGATCCACGAGTCGCGGAACGCCTTCCTCCAGGGTCTGTTCGCCAGCCAGGCGGCCGCTACCAACGGCTCCGGGTCAGTGATGGGTCACCTACGGGTCAGTCAAGGGTCACCTACGGGTCAGTGAAGGGTCACCTACGGGTCAGTGAAGGGTCACCTACGGGTCAGTGGAGGGTCACCTACGGGTCAGTCAAGGGTCACCAACGGTTCAGTGAAGGTTCATTAACGGGGAGCGGGGGCAGAGGCTTACCGGTAAATTATAATGTTACGGTAAAACGTTCGCTTTCGATGTGTAAGTCTTCTGATGATAGTCATACACTATATATTTTCTCAGTGTTTCTTTGGTGTGATAGGTGAGTGTCGAAAGTTATTCGTCTAATGGGTTACCTACTATTAAGCCCTGCGTGGTGGGTGGCCTGACGTCGGGTAATGCCTCTCGCCACCGCAGGAAGGCGCCGCCCGCTCGCAGGAAGCTGGCCCTCGGCTCGGTCGGCTCCAAGTTCAAGCAGCAGCTGTCCGACCTGATGGACAAGCTCAACTCGACGGTGAGTTCGTCGTGTCGCGCCCATCAGACGGGCGACACTGATCCCTCACGTCCCGGGGTGAGATCAGCTCACCAGTCAGCTCACTCCTGGGCTGTGGAGCTGAGCTGCCGCGGATGGCCGGTAGATAGCGCTGCAGTCTGTGGAGCTGATCTGCTGCCTGCGGCTGATAGATGACGCGGCAAGCGGTGGAGCTGAGCTGCCGCGGATGGCCGATAGATGGCGCGGCAGGCGGGGCGCCGGTATGTGTCCCGCTTTGCCTGGCAGGCGCCGGCTGTTAGCTGTCTTCAGTAGGCCGACTCCGTGGACGCTGGACTTGCATTGTAGAGTTTTACATGATAGGGTTCTGTGAACATTGAGCAGCGTGTGATGCAGGGGTTCTCACCTGTCCTACCCACAGGGCACCAACTTCATCCGCTGCATCAAGCCGAACCCGAAGATGGTTGACCGTCTGTTCGAGGGCGGCCAGATCCTGTCGCAGCTGCAGTGCTCCGGCATGACCACCGTGCTGGAGCTGATGCAGCAGGGCTATCCCAGCCGCGCGCCCTTCAACGACCTCTACGCCATGTACAAGAAGTACCTGCCCAAGGAGCTGGCCAGGCTCGACCCCAGACTCTTCTGCAAGGTCAGAGCGGTGGAAGGTCTCTGGGGATGATGGAAGTGGAGGATGGGTTCGGTGTTGTTAGTGGGAATGTAGCGTGGGGGAGGGACAGTAGGGGGCATAGACAGGGGGGTAAAATAGGGAAAAAGATGGAAA
>JARBER010077729.1:0-18628 GCA_030265075.1 Balanus glandula | reverse complement strand
TATATAAAGTGCATGTTTTAGTTATTCCTTACATTTTGGATTTCATGAAATCATGATATCTAAAAGTGCCTGATGTAGTGTTGCGTTAGAACATTAGGCATTATTATGTGCATTTAATTAGAGTGGCGATGTGCTCTCTGTGGTGAGGATAAACGAGGCACTAGTTATAGTATGAAGCGTATCCTGTACACGTTGGTCTGCGCGTCAGTATGTAGCTTAGTGAGCTGAAAACCACCGCAAATCATCAGCGGCACACCCGCGGAGCGACGTTCCCCGGCCTCGACTCACAGGACGGCACTGAAACACCAAGGGCGACCAGTGGGCATGCCGTACCGATACAACCGACAAGACAGTCCAACTATACCTACGTCTGACCGAAATGTCGCTTACCACTACTACACAAACTCATTTACTAAATACATCCCCCCCCCCAAGAAAGTACAGGAGATGAGGTTTCATTGTATCCATTTAAACCATTTTTCAAAGAATGAATAATTACATTACAGACAATAGTGCATGGCACGAAAAGCTCAGTCAAAGGAGAATGCCTGTGAGGTATACTGCACCGTACCTATTACAGGCGTGCACTGCGGCACAGCTTCAGGAAAACAATAACATTAGAAAACAAATACTGTTCACTTAATTCTCCCCGCAACTTGTATATTTACATAATAATTCAATAACAAACTAAAAACACAATCAGTGCCAAAAGGGTCATGTTAATACTTGCAGAGCTTCGGCCGCCTACCTTCGACGATGATGACGCAGTTGGTCTCCGTCTCGCCGAGCGCGTTGGTGGCCACGCAGCGGTACTTTCCGGAGTCCTCCGGCTGGCAGCGGCCGATCTCCATCGTCGCCACGCCGTCGGCGCTGGTGATGTTGTACTCGCCGCGAGACAGCTCCTTGTCGCCCTTGTACCACTTGACCTGCGGAGCGGTCAGGGAGAGTGTCAGCCGATTGGAGTTGAAAAAATGGTGCGTGGAGAGCAGTGCTGCTAGCTAGTGTCACTTTGTTATTTTAGGGGACAAATAAGACAATGCATTGAGCTTGACGATACAAATTTAGTTAACAAATAATTGAGAGCAGCACCACACATGTTGGCAATACAAAACAACAATACTGATTTCCCTTGCTGGAACGCTGGTCAAATGTTATAAACACGACATATCACTGATGGTGCCCCCAACCCCTCATGAACTAAATCTAGCGCATATGAACTCTGAGCTAAGAGCCCGCTCCCGCCACGTACCGTGGGCGCCGGCTTTCCGGAGAGGCAGCAGAGCAGTTTGCACGACTGGTTCATCTGCATGACGCGCGGCCGCAGCTGGAAGCTAAAGACGGGCGCGTGGTCGGCCTCCTTGTCCCACACGCGCTGGAAGCTCGGCTGCTGCTGGCGCTTCCGCACCGGCTCGCGCGACTCCTGCCGGCGCGGCAGCTCCTTCGCCACCGCCTGCACGTTCAGGAACACGGGCTCCTCGCGGAAGCCGTAGTGGCTCTCCGCCCGGATCATGTACTCGCCGCGGTCCGACATCTTGCAGCGGTTGATGATGAACGTGTAGTCGTCGCCGGCGTAGCGGCGCATGTACTTGACCGACTGGCGCAGCTCCATGTTATCGCGGTACCACGTGACCGTCGGCGGCGCCAGCGAGATGACGCGGCACGTGAACTTGGCCGCCTGGCCCTCGTAGGCGAACGCCGACACCGGCCGGATGACGAACCGCGGCGCCGCCTGCAGCCGGTCCACGTTGACCTCGTGGATTTTGTAGCGGTCCATCTGCAGCTGGCGCAGGCTGGAGTAGTTGGCCAGTCGGCCCAGCGGCAGCGGGTAGCCGGTCCAGTTGTCGTAGCGCGCGCGGATCCGGTCGCGCATCGGCGTGTAGCGCGAGCTGGCGATGGGTGCGCTCAGGTCGCCCAGGTCGCCCTTTAGCCAGTCGTGCTCCAGACACTCGTGTGCCGTCAGACGTTTGCTGCGAACATCGGGCATCAGGTTAGATTGATGGTGATGCTGAAAGGTGATTGCGTCTATTTTCGTACTGCAACACTAGCAAATGTAGTTCGAGAAGGCTGTATGTGTCTGGTAATGATAAGTTCGTAATCGTATAGTGTAGTGGTAACCGCAACCGCTCAGTATAGTGTCGTCCGCATTTAAGCATTGCTAAAATTTATATCCTGGTTTGAGCATTTGATCGCGAGCCATTGCGTGAACCTCAACAAAGCGTAACCGACTTACTCCTTGGTCTTGATGAGCAGTTTCCGGATGAAGTCCCTGCCCTCCTTGGAGACGTTGGCGAAGGCCTCACTATCGAAGTCCCAGTCGCAAGCCCGCACGTTCTTCAGAGTTTCGATGTCGTTTTCTCCGGCGAACGGCGAAAGACCAGACAGGCTGTGGAGAAAAACGAATATTTATTACATTAATCACGCACGATCTGCACTAACATGGTCAATCGTTATAAACAAAAGAAAACCATAACGTTTTTACAAATGCACAAAATAACTGATTAATTAGCTGTATTATGAATATGAATATGACCATATGAATGTTTGATTTGGAAAAGGAATCCAATTCAAATGTTTACTGTGTGATCCACAATGAATGAATAGTCACAGCCCAATTTTACCAAATATGATACATTAGATAACAGTTACCGCCGTCTCCCTAGTAACCTGTAGGTACTGCACTCACAGAACGTAAGCGAGGACACCGACGGCCCACATGTCCGTGTAGAAGCCGACAGGCTCGCGCTCGACGATCTCCGGCGCTGCGAACTCGGCCGTGCCGGTCGAGATCTTCACCAGCTCGTTCGGGTTCAGCTTGGTGGCCAGGCCAAAATCGATCAGCTTTACGTTGGTCGACTTGGACGTCTGGCACATGATGTTCTCCGGCTTGACGTCTGTCGGTCACGGCAGAATACGTCACACTGCCGCTCGGATAGCTGGCACGGCGCTCCAGGCTTGATGCAAATTGATAGCGTGTTTTTTTCGTATATGAAATGGAAAGTACTGTTTTCCATTTTTTTGTAATGAAGTACTTTGGTTTTTAGCGAGGTGCAGAGCTTTTGTGCAGATTAATTTATTTACACGGAAGCTATTTAATCAAACTGGATAATACTTCCTTTAAATAAAAATAGGTGTACCTACAAACGAAAAATAGCCCTTTTGTCGATCGATTTTTTGCTGCGAGAATACTCTCTTTAAGGATATATTTTGTTTTGTTTTGAGAAACAAGCTTCAGGATGAGCTCTATCTTGTATAAACATGTTATCCATGGGAGCATGTCTAGCAAAACAGATGCAAAAGTTTATCCTGAAGCATGTTTCACAAACATCAGCAAATAATATCGTTAAAAATATTATACTCACTGCACAAACATGCATCGTGAAAACGACTGATGCGTTAATTTTGACAAAGCGCTAACCTTTCGAATGTTTTTTGACAATGTTACGCTCTGTTTCACAATATGTCCGCCAGGGTCGACAGTTAAATAACTCACCAAGATGGAGGATGTTATTCTCGTGCATGTGCTTGACGGCCTCGCAGATCTGGCGCATGTAGTTGATGACCTCTGCCTCGGACATGGTGTAGCCCTCTGCCGTGATGCGCTCAAACAGCTCTCCTCCGGACAGGAACTCGTAGATCAGCACCATCTCGTCATCGTCCTCGAACGCGTCGTGCAGGTTGATCAGCTTCGAGTGGTGCAGCTGGTTCATAATGTCGATCTCCTTCTTGATCAGCTCCTTCTCGATCGGGTGGCTGATGGGGATGAACTTGGCGGCGAAGATGTGGCCCGACTTGAGCTCGCGGCAGCGGTGCACCACGCCGAACGCGCCCGTGCCGATCTCCTCGAGGATCTCGTAGTGGTCGTACACGCTGTCGTGCTTGATGTCGACCGGCTGCGGCACGAACTTGGAGTGGACGTCGAACACGAACTGGTCGTAGTTGTCGGGCCGGTCGGCGCGGCCGCGGATCCGCTTGCCCGTCTCGTCCACTGTCGGAGAAACAGCAGGTGTGAAGAGTGAAACAACAGCACTGATGTGGCTATACTTGTTTGTAAGTGAATTTATTATGACAATATGCAATATATCAAATAACATGGTTCGTTCATCACATATGCCGGCGTTGTACATGCCGGTAACTAAAGTTGAGGGCAAGTGGTTATAGAGAGGGAAAGATGATACAAAATTACGGCCCAAAACAGAAACTTATCTGCATTTTTCTTCAGCTAAAAAGATATAAACTATTTTATGCTCCGGCAGATCAGCTTCTAATAAACTCAGCAACGGACGGGACTAACGGTAATGGGAATCACGAGACTATATCGGTACCTTACGGGAAGCATTGGACTAACCTTCGTATGTGCGCTTCTGCATCTTCTTCTTGGTCGTCTCGCGAGTGGTGATGGGAGAGGACTCTTCACTGGGCGGCGACTTGCCGTAGATGTTCTCGGCAATGACGCGGAATGAGTACGTCTGTCCAGGGGTGAGGCCGGTAGACTCGTGCACAGTGAACCTGCGGCACGGCACATCAGTTACCGTGTCAGTCTGGTTTGACGTCATCATATTCATTTCAGTGACTGGCACGATGAGCTGCAGCACAGATGAAGGTGGACGATGAGCAATGTGCATATCATCGTACCGTAAGCCAGTGAAGTGGCAGCATCGATATGGGGCAAACACTAAACAGCAGCATACTTATTGATCCATCTTAAATTTGAGCCACCATCCAATTCCAAACAACATTTCATTCTGATCTAAAATAGCTACGCTCACTACTTGAACGCAATTTCCAACGAATGCGTAAGCATTCTTTTCTCCATGCTTCAACTCGGCTTCAGATTGCAGCAGCGCTACGGCTGCCGAGCGGCGTCACAGTCCCACGACTGACCTGGTGTTGCCGCAGCGTCACAGTCCCACGACTGACCGGGTGTTACCGCAGCGTCACAGTCCCACGACTGACCTGGTGTTACCGCAGCGTCACAGCCCCACGACTGACCTGGTGTTACCGCAGCGTCACAGTCCCACGACTGACCTGGTGTTACCGCAGCGGATCCAGGTGGCCATGGGGTGCTCGCGCCGCTCGATGACGTAGTTGGTGACGTTGCTGCCGCCGTCCCAGGTGGGCGGCTTCCAGGTCACGATGCACGCGTTGGGCGTCGGCTTCTCGGCCAGCACGTACTTGGGAGAGTCGGGGTGGTCTGACGAGGGAGAGGGAACGGCGGTGAATGGCGGCAGGCGCTAAGTGCTCGGGAATACACAGTATGCGTACCTGTACAATGTACATCTTCTAGACATGACTTTCACAGTAATGAAGCATCTGTGCTTGTCATGGACTAACGCACTCAATCACACCGACACAATTGCGATGCAACGCTATCGATTTGACCTGTCACCTGTAACGACGCGCGATCAGACCGGCAGGTGCTACACACCGGGGCCTCACAAATCACGACACACACGGCCGGACGGTAAAAAACGTATCGGCGATAGTGGTGGTACTTACTGGCCACCTGGACCTTGATGATGCACGAGTCGGCGCCCAGCTCGTTCTCGGCCATCAGACGGTAGGGGCCGTTGTCCAGCTGGTCGACGTCCCGGATCGTCAGGATCGCGTGCCGGTCCTGCAGTCAACAGAGGAGCACGGGCGTCAGTCAGGAGAGCGCCAGACGCTGTTACGGTGCTCGGACGACACGCTATGTGTATTTAATTTTATACGGTCGGGACGTAGGTATGGTACAATATAATATCGTGGCTGCATAATTAGGTGTACTTGATAATGTTCACCAGCAGTTGCCACTGAGTAGTGATCTCGACGTCGACGTCGAGCATAATGGGATCGTGAGACGATTTCCATGTTTTGTTTTCAATTTAGCTAATAGCTTATAGGCTAAACCTGTACATCAATTAGTTACACTCAGGCTTTCTCTGGTCCTGTTCACAGACTGATAACTTATGTAGAAAATAGCCGTGGTTAACCCACTACATGCGAAACCACCATAGTTCCCGACTACTTCTGCTGCAGCGGGTCGTACCGTGGTCTCGACGTCGAAGTGTGAGCCCTTCTCGATAACCTCGCCATCCTTGGTCCAGGTGCAGCGCGGCCGCGGGTTGCCCGTGAACGGAATCTTGATGACGATGTTCTCACCCTTCTCGAAGAAGGCCGTGTCGCGGAAACGCGGTGGCACGTTGATCTTGGGTGCCGCTGTGGACGCCAGAGGCAACAGTGTCAGAACGATATGGCTGTTAATTGGTAACTATATTGCCCTTTCATAAAACAAGCTCGGGCTGAAAATATGAAAATTCAGAATTTATGGTAAAATGTTTCGAAAGATGGAAACTGAATGTTCATTATTTTTGGTGTATAACAACCAGTCATAAACGTGACCCATTTAAGATAAATATATAAAAATTCATCTGAGTATATACCTACGTTTCTTAAATCGATGTAGGCCTGTGATCTAATTAGCAATTATACCGATCACAGTTCTCGGATGAACATCATCTCAATCACCCTCGCCGTATCGTCCCGACGCGACTCACTTTTGATGGTGAGCGTGGCCCGGGTGGACTTGTGGCCGCCGGCGTTGTGCGCGCGGCAGCTGTAGTCGTCAGCGTCCTCTCCGTAAACGTCACGGATGTCCAGGAAGTAGGTGTCGCCCTCCTTGTCCATGTAGTACTTGTTGCCGCTGAACAGCTCGCGGTTGCCCTTGTACCAGGTGATCTTGGGCTTGGGCGTGCCGGTGATGACGCACTGCAGGGTGACGGACTTGTTCTGCAGCGCCATCACGTTCTTGAGCGGCTGCACGATCTCGGGCGGCGTGGCGGCTGGCGACGCGCCGGGACGGAGCGGTCAGGGAGCGAGCTCCGTAGGGGTGCGGTGTGCAGACACGGGCGTACAGCGAGGGCGGACAGTACACATAGTGTATAACCAAGTACAAGAGGTAGTGCATCAACGGTAGCAAAGTGAGGAGTTAAATGCGATACTAATACCTCGCTCAGTGCGTCGCTACAAGCATCGCTCGGTGAGATAATAGCACATGTTGGCCGTTTTCACGATGGATTTTCGCTCTGCTGAAGTCCCAACCTTACTTTTATTAACGAATCAAACAATTATGGTAAACATTTCTAGCGAAAATTGCATGTAAACATCCCGAAACTAACCAACACAAATTAAGTTATCCTCATTGAGGTTATCCTCAGCAGCGCAAAAACCCATCGTCAAAACGAGTATTTAGCTGGAGCCTCATCCTGCTTTGCAAATGGCGTCGCATATTATAAGTAAAGTGTCAAATGCATAACGAAGGCCAGTTCTTTTGCGTGCCCTGCGGCCCTGCGCCTCAGATATCGATTCCAGCGGTCGCTGTCTGGCCTTACCGTGCGGGTCGCGGATCCTGACTGACGTGCTGGCCGACGACGGCTCGCTGGTGCCGGCCTCGTTGACAGCGAACACGCGGAACTCGTACTGGCGGTCCTCCACCAGGCTGGAAATGTTGATCTGCGGCGGCGAGCACAGAGCCTGCCCGCGCGCGCACAGACAGACAAGTCAGCGAGGGATGGATGATGACGGTTTTGACATTTTCATAATGATGCAACAAGCCCGATCCCATTCATCGCACTTCATATGGCAACCGTTTGTTGAAAGACAGCATATTGTTGGATCAAAATGTGGAAACTTAAAGTAAATTCAAAGCGGATCACAAAAGGTTAGATCGTGGCATAAAAGTCAACTAACATGATCGCCTCACTTTGCATTTTCCTACGTTGCATGACCCCAACAAGTTGTTTTCTATCCGTTTTCCACCCGCCTCAGCCGAACCCTCTGACTTACGTGGTTAACCTTGAGCCAGTTCTCGGAGCCGGCCTCCCGCTTCTCGACCCAGTAGCCGATGACGCGCGCGCCACCGTCCTTGGACGGCCGGTCCCAGCTGAGGTTGACGAAGTCGCCGCCCACCTCCTTGACGGTCGGCACGCCCGGCACGGACGGCGGGTCGTACGGCGAGCGCGCCTTCACCGGGTTGACCGCCTCCAGCGGCGGCCCGACGCCGTTCTGATTGGCAGCCATCACGCGGAACAGGTACTCCTGGTTCTCCGTCAGGCCCTGCACCAGGAACGTCGTGTCCTTGCACGTGGTGGACACCACCACCCAGTGGTTGTGCGAGATGTCGCGGCGCTCGATGACGTAGTGCGTGACGCGCGAGCCGCCGTCCACGGTCGGAGGCTGCCAGAGCAGAGTGCACGTGTGTTTGTTGATCTCGGTGACTCCGAGCGGGCCCTGTGGCGGGCCCGGCAGGCCGGTGATGTACACGTGGAAGGCGGCCGTGACGGCGCCACTCTCGTTGGACACGGTCACCTCGTACTGGCCGGCGTCGTCCCTCTGGATCTCGCGGATGAAGACGATCAGGTAGTCGTCGAACACGGTGTACTTGACGTGGCCGTTGTCGACCACCTCGCGGCCCCCGTGCGACAGCGACACGTTCAGCGGCTGGTCGCCCGAGAAGTAGATCTTGATCTTGGCGTTGTCGCCCTCTGGCAGGTGCAGGTCGGCCGGCACCCGGTCGATCCTCGGAGGAGCTGCCAATGCGAAAGACAGCGGTCACACGAAGTCTTGCTGGGTAGTGCGGTGCATTGTTTTGTTGTAATAACTCGGTGATCACACATTACAGACATGTGTAACATAGTTTTAGGCTCAAAAAGACAACAGAGATTTCAGATGAATGGTAATCAAATAACTCAAGTAACAATTTGGCTTTACTAACAAGCCAATCACTTTGCTCAGCATTGGATGAATATCTTGAAGTTGACCCGCAGCGCTGCTCATCCCCCCCCCACAAAATCCTCCACCTCGCTCCCTCACCCCATCTCCGCCCCTCCCGTCGCCACTCACTTCCGATGCGGACGCGGCACGTGGTGGTGGCGTGGCCGACGACGTTGCCCGCCTGGCAGGCGTACTCGCCGTCGTCCGAGGCCCACACCTCGCTGAAGACCAGCCGGAACGTGCCGTCCTGCTCCTCCGCCTGCACCCGCTCCAGGTCCGTGTTCACCACGCGGCCGTTACGCAGCCAGCGCGCGCCAGGAGTCGGCGTGCCTGGGGACGTAGGGGAAGATGTGAATTGATGGACAGCAGCGGAGTTAGCTGTCGTTTCGGTAGAGGTGTCAGCGCTGGCCGCTATAGCCGTGCCTTTACTGGTTACATAACGTTAACAGAGGGTATTCGGTCTGCTGATTGTGGAGAGACAAGTAACCCTATTTCATGAACCGACGCGTTGGTACACTGTTGCAAGCTGAGCCACACCATCTACGGTGTATTCCTGCTAAGTGAACGCCAGAAACAAAGACCAGTCGCGACATGCAGATTGGTGATTAACTACATCCGATACCCTCATACCCATATCAACCCTGACAAGCACAGGTCTCCCCCGTTATCCCATCTCTCGTCCTACTTCACAGCCTGCGTGCCACTCACCGATGGCCTTGCACTCGAGCGTCAGCGGCCGGCCCAGGCCCGCTCCGGTGTTCATCAGTGACTTGACGAACTCGGGCGCCCTGCCACCGGTCACCTCCTGGACACGCACCGGCGCGATGCACTGCGCCGGCTCGCCGCGGCCGGCCGAGTTCACGGCGCTCACGCGGAACTCGTAGTCGCCGCCCTCGCGCAGGTTGATGGCCGAGAACTCGCAGTCGGGCACGTTGTACTCGCTGCAGCGCATCCAGAACGGGTTGCCGAGCTCGCGCTTCTCCACCACGTATCCGGTGATGCGGCTGCCGCCGTCGAACGTCGGCGGCTCCCAGTTGAGGTCGACGTAGCTGCGCGTGACCTTGGCCACCTGCGGGGTGCCCGGCGCGGCCGGCACGCCCTTCTGCGAGCGCAGCTTGGCGCGCGCGCTCGGCGCCGAAGGCTTGCTGAAGCCGGCGGCGTTCTTGGCCTTGACGCGGAACTCGTACTCGCGACCCTCGGTGAGGTTGTTGACCTGGTGGACGCTGTCGCGCACCAGGTAGTCGTTGCAGTCGCGCCACAGCTCGTCGGTGACGTCGCGCATCTCGATCTTGTAGCCCTGGATCTTGGAGCCGCCGTCGGCCAGCGGACGCTCCCACATGAGCTTGACCGAGTCGGCCGAGCAGTCGAGCACCTTGGGCTGGCCGGGCGCGTCCGGCGCCGAGAACGGGAACTTGGCCGTGATCGGCTTCTCCGTGTCGAGCGGCTCCGAGAGGCCGTACTGGTTCTCAGCGCGCACACGGAAGAAGTAGCGCTTGTTGGGCTCCAAGCCCATCACCACGTAGTTGGTGCCACGCACGAAGCTGCACGCCTTGGTCCACACCTGTAGATGTAGGAATTCATTTCAGAGCTGTCATGTCATGTCAAGTCGCAATGCTGCAAGATAAAATGGATTATTTTTGCAACGTTATCCGAGAGAAACTTAAAGCCATGATACAAATAGCAAAACTACTGCGTCCTGCTTGACAAAGATGGACATTTTTAAGTTTCTAAAGCGTCTTTACTATAATCAGACAACTCACATCGTTATTGATATCCATCTTCTCGACGGAGTAGTTGGTGATGGGCGATCCTCCGTCGTCCAGCGGCGTCCTCCAGGACAGGGAGCACGTCTCTGGCGTAATGTCCGAGGTGTCCAGCGGACCCTGCACAAGCAATAACATTCCAATCAGGTGTCACACTCATACGGTGTACAATAAATATAAGGCATAGCACAAGAGTGTTGCGTTGTTGAAGGTTTGTCACTTACTGTGATACGGTTGGCATATTATGTAAAGTAGGCTTCCAAAACATTTTTAGCCCAAATAATTCTCCGTAAAATTACCAAACCAGCTGTACACCCGGAAACACTAACTTAACTATCTAGCCCTCTTGTCAGCTTTCTGTCAACTCTCACTACCTGCGACCCTCCCAGTCCTGCAGTGCGGTGTCCTCACCTGAGGCACCCTACCTGCGACCCTCCCAGTGCTGTAGCGCGACGTCCTTACATGGGGCACCCTACCTGCGACCCTCCCAGTGCTATAGTGCGGTGTCCTCACCTGGGGTGCCCTACCTGCGACCCTCCCAGTGCTATAGTGCGGCGTCCTCACCTGGGGTGCCCTACCTGCGACCCTCCCAGTGCTGTAGCGTGGTGTCCTCACCTGAGGCACCCTACCTGCGACCCTCCCAGTCCTGTAGCGCGGTGTCCTCACCTGGGGCGCGGTCGGCCGGTCCACCACCGACACCCGGCACGTGGCGGTGTCGTAACCCACGTGGTTCGACAGCTTGATCTGGTACGTGCCCTGGTCAGACCGCTTGGCACGCTTGTTGGTGAGGATACTCTCTGTGTCACTGAAACGCAAAGCGAAATGTTAGAGGATGGTAAAGAAATAAGGGGACGAAGTTCGTTAATCGGACAATATTTTTTCCGTCGCACGAAAGCAATACATTTAGAAAATGTGCAAAATTGCATCATTTTTAGTTCCACACCAGTGTTACGCTGCTCTTCATTCAGAAACTGATATCGTCTTGGCTTTCATGACCCTGACGTCATCATCTCCTCAGCATCCCCGACACCTTGCCACGGACTTTGTGGCCACAGTCACGGACTTTGTGTCATCAGCTGACACAGTCCCTGACGATATCAGTGACCTGGTGTCAGCCTGACCCCGCGGCTGCCTACGACTGACCTGGTGTCGAAGCGGATGCGGTCGTCGGGGAAGATCTCCTCGGTTCCCACCGACCAGGTGGGATGCGGCCGCGGGGAGGCGTAGAACGGCACGCAGATGGTGAAGGGCTCCCCAGCCCGCACCATAAGGTCGCGGATCGTCAGGTCAGACGTGATCTTCGGAGAACCTGCCGCAGACAGATGCGTCGTCAGATGTCTGCACTGCATTCAGATATATCAGAGACGGACAATTCGAGTGGCGCACCGTAACGGTATATTGAAAATGAGGCGAGTGTTTGGCATTACTGAAACAGTACAGACTAATCACGTCACAAGTATTCAAGGACAGTTTGAGAAGGGGCATACAAAGTATCCCGTCTGACGTCTACTGGTGACCGGTAATAGGTTAAGCAATAACAAATCAACTTAAGCAATCAGGCAATAAGCAAGTGGAAACTACCGTGAGCCGGCATCCATGCCGTGATCCCATACACAGCGCAGATTACAGCGGCAGCGTATCACTCACTGGGCGGTGCCTGCGCCCTGATCAGGTCGGACGGGTTACTCCACGGGCCCTGTCCAGCGGCATTCTTAGCCGCCACGCGGAACTCGTAGTCGGTACCGTCGCTCAGGTTCATCACCCTGGAGCGAGAGGAAGCGATTGGTGAACGCCGGTATCGGCAACCCTGGTGAACCACTGGCAGTGGAAAGGGGGTAATATGCGAGAAGGATTCGAGAGAAAATAACGTTGATTAATAATAGAAACAATAACCTGATATGATCCAACAATAAAACCATATTATCTCATGTGTCCACTGTCCAGTTCACACTAAACAGTTTGACACAAGCTCGGGTAATTATTTTCTTTGCAAACTATAAGCTCTGTGAGATTGGCTGCAGCTCGACTGACTTGAACTCCGGTGCGGGGATGGTGGCGTGGCTGGTCTTCATCCAGCCGTCGCCGGCCACGCGCTTCTCCAACACGTAGCCGGTGATGGGAGAGCCGCCGTTGTGTTTGGGCGTCATCCAGGACAGCGACACCGAGTCCTCCGAGGTGCCCACGGCCTCCGGCGCGCCCGGAGCGCCCGGCACGTCTGGCGGCCGACGCAGGACAGTGATCAGTCACATCAGACGGTCAGTCAGAGACAGAAGACTTCGTTCTTCGGCAGCATGTGGCACGTAAACTCAGATCAAGTATCGGATGAACAAAACTAGCGAAACGACGTCATGATATTTAAAGAAATGTATTTATATACTGGCGCTGCTGCGGGTAAATATGCTTGCAAGGGGACAAAAAAAAACAACAGCAATAAGCATTACTTTGAACAAAATATAACAACCTCTCTACTTGCATGTTGGCTCAAGCTGCTCTACCAAACGGACGGCGTCCTGTGATCAGCTGTCTGTTTGACTCACCGAACGGATGGCGGGCCTTGATCGGCTCGCTGGTCTCGCAGGGCTCCGAGGTGCCGTGCTGGTTCTCCGCCCGCACGCGGAAGTCGTACTCCCGGCCGACGCCCAGGTTACGCACGCGCACACCAGTGCCGGTTACGAAGCTTGACACCTGCGGGAGAGATGTGACGATATTGTAATCAGCATCGCAGATATTCGAGAGATAATACCGGAACGGGAGGCAGACATCGCTTATTGCCTTAGTTTGATGCAGCGTTGTGGATCATAAGAGCATGCCTTGAGCCCAGGTATGTAAAACCCGTTGGTCATATCGCAGGAAGCGTTACTCGCCTTGCACCAGTCGGTGGTGCCGTGGTCGCGCCGCTCCACCACGTAGTTGGTGATGTCGGCACCACCGTCGTCCTTGGGCGGCTTCCAGAACAGGGTGAGGCTGTCGCCGCCGAACTCGTCCGCGCGGAGGTCGCGCGGCGGCCCGGGCCGGTCCAGCACCTGTCACAGGTCAGACGGCTCAGGTCAAACGTCAGGTCACAAGTCAGACAGGTCAGACGGCTCCGGTCAGACGTCAGGTCACAAGTCAGACAGGTCGAACGGCTCAGGTCAGACGTCAGGTTACAAGTCAGACAGGTCAGACGTCAGGTCACAAGTCAGACTTCAGTTCAGACGACTCGGGCCATCTCGTCCAACACTGTATGTACACCGAGCAAAAGAACACCGCTCATCACGATCGTGGACTGCTGTAAATTTCCGTACATAATTGAATTGGTGTGCACCAATCTTTCATATGTGCTCAAACCTCAATGTTAAATGTGAACCAATATCAATTTTACGTCAATCTTTAGCAGCGTCACATACGAGTATGGGAATGCCAGATTAAAACAGACTAACGCAGCCACGTTTCAGCTATACATCTCCCTAGTCCGCTGACCTTGACGTTGCAGATGGCGGTGTCCATGCCGGAGGTGTTCTTCAGGTGCAGCCGGTACGGGCCCGTGTCGCCGCGCTGCGCGTTCGTCATCACGAAGCTGGCGAAGTCGTCTCCCAGCTGGGTGTGCACGCGCGTGTCGGAGCCGTCGACGGGCACGTCGTCGCGCGTCCAGGCGGCGGTGGGCTGCGGGAAGCCGCGGTACGGCACGTGGATGCTGAAGTCCTGGCCGGCCTTGATGGTGATGTCGCGCAGGCCACTGACGTCGATGTGGGGCTTGTTCGGCTGCTCCTCCACCTGCGAGATCGTTAGATATAAATAAATCATCGGCGATCGTGAATCAATAGAATAAACCGTACACAACATCTATTTTCATTTTCCTAATTTATTCCTAAGCATATGATTCTTTGTTTAACCTGTATTCGTATTTGTCCTTAACTTAGGTATAGGAAATCGTTTTCGTCGGAAACTATTTTCGTTTTCGTCCAATCTAAAGCTGCTCCATGACAGAAGCTGACAGTATTCAACCTTTCCTAGAAACGCCCACTCCAGTGCTCTTGCCGACATCTGACCTTGACGAAGGGGCAGGCCTTGCTGGGCGCCGACTCCCCGGCGTCGTTGACGGCGATCACGCGGAAGGCGTACTCGTCGCCCTCGGTGAGGTCGGGCACGGTGAAGTTGGAGAGCGGGTGCGGCACCTCGTTGACCGGCTCCCAGTCCTTGCTGCCCTTGGGCTGCTTCTGGACGAGGTAGCCGCGGATCTTGGAGCCGCCGTCTTTCGGTGGACGCCATGAGAGCGTCACCGAGTTCTTGGTGATGCGCTCCGGACGCGGCGCCTCCGGGGCACTCGGCTTGTCTGAGTCACGGAGGGGGAGGGGGTGGTTAGAGAGGGGTAGAACCGTGGTGAGTGGTATAACATGTATGTGACGTGAATGTGATCGTCACGTCAGGGCTATACAAAACGGAATACATTTAATAGAGGGAAGGTCATCCATGTGTGATAATTTGGTCATTTTGTATTTCTTAATGATAACTCACACCACCTGTCGACATTTTGTGTAAGAGCAACAGGTGTGAGACTTAAGTGCGTAAGAACACTACCCTTACAAATATTATATTACATCCCTTTTTCCATCATCCTCTGCCCTGATGTCCCCAATTACCCTGTCAGCTCGACTTCCAGCGCCCTGCTCTCAAACCCTCAGCATAACGACACATCCATTCCCACCACCGTCACCCCGCCTCCGCCGTCGCCGCTGCCGTCGCTGCTGCCGTCGCTGCTGCCGTCGCTGTACTCACAGATCATGACGCCGCAGGTGACCGACTCGGACGGCCGGCTCGGCGCGCCCGGGCCCGCGTCGTTGACGGCCAGCACGCGGAACTCGTAGCGCCCTCCCTCCGACAGGTGGCTGACGGTGTGGCTGGTGCCCGGCACCAGGTAGGTGTTGCACTTGATCCATTCGCCGCCACGGTCCCGTCGCTCCACCAGGTATCCTGACCAAGGTGGGTAGGGAGAGCGGGTGAGCAAGGGGACACAGCAAGGTGGGTCACTGCGGAATTTGGACGCAACGCGAGTGTAATGCATTGCCTAAGGTGTATCTAATTGTAAACCACATATAACATACCTACTACATTTACGATAACTTATTTTCAGTGAACAGCATATATTAATTAGCTTTATAGGAAACGCATCTGTAATAATACGCGTTTTCTATTATCTCCATTGTATATCTCCATGATATCTCTTTGATTTATCTGCGGATAATTTACTGAAAATTATATCCAGCCTGCTCTGTGCTGCTCAGCCTCACGTGATACGGTATTTCCGCCACTGTACTCAAACAACTCCTCCCTCCCGTCGTTGCACTCGGGAAGCTCCTCACCTGAGACGGGGTTTCCGCCGTTGTACTCTGGCGGCGTCCAGCTGAGACTGACGCTGCTCGGCGTGTAGGACGTCACCAGAGGCTGTCCCGGCGCGTCGGGCGTGTCGAACGGGTTCTTGGCCGTCACCTGTTTGCCGGTCAGCGGCTCTGAGAGGCCGTACATGTTCTCGGCCCGGACGCGGAACGTGTACTGCTTGCCCTCGGTCAGGCCCTTGACGGTGAACATGGGGCCGGGGATGTAGCCGGGCACCGGTCGGAAGTTGTCCGAGCCGTTTTCGGCCACCTCCACCTGGTAGCCGCTGATGTCGCAGCCGCCACAGTCCTCGGGCGGCTTCCAGGAGAGCGTCACCTGGTTGGCGGTGACCTGGTCGTAGGAGAGCGGGCCGCGCGGCGCGCCCGGCTTGTCCACCACCACCACCTCGACGTCGGCCGAGTCGCTGCCGTACGAGTTGCTGGCCGTGATGGTGTACTTGCCGGCGTCCTCGCGCACCGACTTGGGGATGTGGAACGTGGTGTACTCGGGAGATGTTTCCATCTGAGGAGGCATGGCGGCACACTGTCAGCCAGCTGGACGTTATAGATGGTCGCTAATGACTGGCAGACGTAGCCGTCAAGTCCATACGGTGATGCATACTAACAAGCGAGCTCGATAATACTATACAGCCAGGTATGTACGCCCCTTCTCGAACACTGCGTCGTCCACTGCAGTTCATAGCAGACCTCTGTTCCGGGATATTGTCGTCATCGCGCCCACTCACCTCTGCCCTGCCGCCGGGCGCCAGCGGTTTGCCGGCGTGGCTCCACTCCACGGTGGGCACCGGGGCGCCGGCCAGCGGGATCCGGATGTCGATCGGCTCCCCGGCCCGGACCCGGATCTTGCGGCCCAGGATACCGTCCAGGTTCAGCTTGGGCGGCTCTGTGCGCAGACGATAGTGGTGGCTTAACAGGCGGTTCGCGTCTATAACGCTGCTGCGATTTGATTGTTCGGTGTTAGGAGGAAAATGCATAATTGTATGCATTAATTTTTTGGAGCAATTAATCGCTCTTCATATAGCGTATACTCTGGAGCAGAATTACATATAAGTATCATAATGGCTTCTACAAATGAACCAAGAACATAGCGATGCGGAACATCTAGGAAAATAAGAAATCGGAGCATCTCTGTGGTTGTTGGGAGCATTTCTGTGGCTGTTTCTGTGGGTGACCTTCTTTTCACTGACCTTTCATGGGTTTGGCGGTCATGGTGAGGGACGGGTCGGAGGGGCTGCCGTGTCCGGCGGCGTTGATGGCTGTCACGCGGTACTCGTACTGGTGGAACTCCACCACAGATGTGTCCGTGAAGTCGGTACTCTGCAGAAACGCCAGCCGCGAGGGGGATTATTTAGACGACACAGCGCACTAGCTGGGGTCCAGCTGTGCCGGCTGCGAATGCTTACTATCACTGGAATTCCTACGTCGTTAAACTGGCTGACACATACCTAATAATGGCAAAAATCTGAAAACTATATTATAGGCTTGCACAATGAAGACAAAGTTATCGGAATAAGTTGCTTAGTACTTAAAATTCACAGCTTTGTTGTGTTTTAATTTCTTCAAAGGAGGATAAATAACACTTTTTTGTATCACAAACCGTTGCAATCACAGCCAGGTTAACAGGACCCAGCTTGCTACGTGTCCAATCTTTCACCATAATTGATCTCTGTGACACTATGCCAAACCCGAGTCCAATTTACCGGCGCCGGCTTGTTGGGTCGCGTGACCAGGTACCAGCGACCCGTCATGTGCTCCCTCCTTTCCACGTCGTATCCGGTGATGTCGCTGCCACCGTTGGAGCGCGGCGCCTCCCACTTGATCCTGATGAAATCGCGGTCGGCGTCCTTCGCCTCCGGACGGCCAGGGCGGCCCGGCACGCCTGCCGGGTCACAGCGAGGTCAGCGAGGGTGGCATGTGGAAGTGGCAGGGGGAGATGAAGTGACAGTCTGTGAAGTGTAATGATGAATAAGCCCACTGATAGCGATCCTCGGCAATCGCGAGCTTTTTTGAATTATTTTCGAATGAGTTTTTAGCATGGATGAGAGATACCTGGATGGGCCAATCTCTGTCGGCGCCTTTGATGTTTGAGACGGCACGGAATATCTGGCAGAAGCTCGAAACATCGACAAACGGTAAATAGTGCATAGGCATAGGGTTCATAGGGTTCCTAGGCTAGCGCATAGGGCTCCTATGTATAATCGACGATTTTCTGACGAGGCTATCGCGTAACCTATGGAACATACGTTAAATATGACCTTTGGATATAGGTAGGTACAAGTTTTGACTGCAGTGTTTTTATTCATTATTTTTTATATACCAAGCGTAAAGTGAACAAATGGGTTAACGATTTCTACATGATCAAAAATGGGATTTATCCATGAGACAAGCATTCCACTGCTTACATTGTTCTTACTTATTATTTTCCTCAGTGCAACAAGATGAAGCCCAATCTATTTCGCGGCAAAATATTCACTCTATCACACAACGTTCAAGTCAAGCCACGGCAGCTTGCTATCTGTGGTTGGTCGGAGGTGGGCGGGGAGTGGCCGATCCAGGTAGTCTCAAACCTATGGTCTCGAGTAAAAAAAACATCACGATTGCGCTCACTCGGACTAAGACCCAAAAACGACTGTTTCTGCTGCATCACCTACTCACTTAAACTTGGACGTTTATAACAAAGAAATTGCACCAACAGAACAATCAGCACATGACCCGACTACCACATCGTCATCATGATCCAGACTG